>LPNX010243891.1:168618-220984 GCA_001517045.1 Pseudotsuga menziesii
AGTGGTAGTTGATCTGAGTTAAACTGAGTTGTAGTGAGTTGGAGTGAAGTGGAACTGGAGAGGCAATTGCTCCTCTCTCCACCAAACTCCAACAACCCACTCTTCAAAAGCCACATCATCCCAATGATTCATTTGCTTCATGAGGTTGGCTCCTATTACCGACTAGGCTACACCTAGTTAGACTTTCAGTGAGCCACCAATGACGAACAAGATACTTTGTTCGTATTCAAAGTTCAAAAGTCCTTTCACACCTTCATGGCTATTTTATTTTTTGTAACACATGTTCATACCCCCTTGGGGAAATTGTAAAAAATGTCCTAGCATTTAATTTTTTATAAAAGGCTCGGCTTCCCAGACTTAAGCATCAAGCCGACTAGCCCAGAGTGTTTGTTCCCTTGGTTATTATTGGCTGTTGAACAAACGACCAATAATTTCTGAGTTTTTCACTCACACCTCCAAAGCTGGGGTAGTCATCTTGGTGTTTCGGCCTTAGGAGTTTATTAGAGCCTTCGTGCCAGTGTTTTTCAACATGCTAGGCATTCGAATTGAGTCGTATGGACATGTACTAGGTCCCCCTAGAGTTTCGTCAATTTTCGAGAAAATTAATTTTTTCTGCATTTTTAAGCCATTTTTAATGGTTTAATTAAAAAACTTTAAAATATTTAAAAAAAATGATCCTGAGGCGGAATTTGGTGTGGGGATGCTCGTTTTGATACTCAGAGCATACTCTTTATCTCGAGACCCACTTTTCATACATTTTGGGTGATCAAAAAGTCCCAAAAGGCATTATCTGGCTAACAAAGCATCAAAATGGCATTTAATTGCCAAAAATGCATCAATCTGGCACTAAAGGACAAATTTGAGTAAGTCAAAATTCAATTTGTTTTATGTTAATATGACATGGCAAAGGGGTCCCATGAAGGAAGTGATTTATTCATCCACTTAAGGGATATAAAACTTGAGTTTTATTTTGATGTAATGAGTAGTTGTGAAGTGAGGGTGACCTCAACTCACTTAAACTCACGCTAGCTTGGAGATGGTATTACGGTGGACCACTCCTCATATTCATATCACAATTAAACTTGGGTTTTTTTTAAGGTTTGGTCATACCTCATGCTAATGAAAAGGACACATGATGTGGGTGAATCACTCGCATGGGAGAAGAGGTGATGTCAACTTAAGAGGACTCATGCTTTCTTGGTTTGCGCTAGCTTAAAGGTGGGGACCTCCTTCCATCCACCTCACTACAAATATTGTGTTAGTTTAATTTAATGGTTTGCCATACATCAAATCCAAAATCCAAGCAAATATTCTATTTGTTGGTGGATCTCACGTCACCTTGATTCTGTTGAATTTTTAGCATTAGCATAAACTTTAAAAAATTTGCAGATCTACTTAAACAATTCAGCAGTATAGTAAAAACACATTCATCACATCAACACACATGGACACAAGATTTTTCACTAAGGAAACCTTCAAAGGACAAAAAATTCCTCAAACCCAAATCTGGGTTTTACCACTGTCACAGTAACAAATTATCAGTAAAAAACTCAGACTGATAATTCAACCACAATTTCAAGAAATACACAAAATTTCCAATTTAGGGCTTTTTCAAGAAAACAAAGATTTCTCTCTCCTGTCTGCAAAAAATCAAACTTCCTGAGAAAATCTCAGACTACCCGAATTTACCCTTCTGTCTGCTGCCCGAAAAAGTTCCAGGCTACCCGAACTGTTGCTCATGTCTTTCTCTCCCCTGCCAGTGTCTTTCTCTGCTGCCCAATCTTCTTCTCTGTCTTGCCCTTGTCCTTCTTGCTGCTACCCGGATCTGCTGGGGTGGATGGGCAGGTTGCTGTAGGTTGGGTCGAGGCTTTACAGCCTGCCCTATGTCTCTCGAGGCCTGCTTTTTAGCAACCCGTGGACTACCCCGTCAACCTAGCCTGCTATCTAACAGCCCTGCAAGGGTATGCCCTAGGCTGCCCGAGGGTTGGTCATGGGCCAAACCCTCATGGGTATGCCTGTAGCAGGCTGTCTGTGGGTGTTGATAGGGCAGTGCCCAAAATCAAAATAGTTAACCCGTGAGAGATGGGGGCTGCCCGGAGAGAGAAAACAGACAGCCGTGAGGAGAGAGAGGTGGCTGCCCGGAAAACAAGAAGAGTTGCCCAAAAAATCTGAGATAAGCAAAGCGCTAATAAAACCCTAGCTAACGGTTTGCTGGAAGGATGCCCTAGGCTGAGGCAAAAAAATCTTCGTCAAAAATATAGCAGCTCCACCTGTGAGAGAAAAACTTGTGTATAATGAGAAGACTTGATCTTCTTTTATAGCCTTCATTCACCTATAAGTGGACAAGATTAGAAAGATAAAAATAATAATATTTTTAATCTTTTCCTAATTTCACTTTCATTTTTACCAAAAAGAGTCCTTTTGTTTTTTCCTTTGACTTTTATAAGAAGTCCTTATTTATTTTGACTTTCACTTGTGGTCATTTTCCTATGGTCAAAAAGTCTTTATTTATTTTGACTTTGGCATTTTTCCAAGTGCCCCTGTGGTCATTACCTGTGGTCCTTTTTTATTTCAAAAATACATCATCATAAACCAAGAGAGTTATTAATGCTTTTATCCCACACACTGTGTAACACCTAGATCTGGTACTAGGGTAACTTAACCAAGGGTAGCTAATCCTTGGAGAAGCACACCAAGCCCATAGATCAAGGGTGAAAGTGCAACACACATGCCCAGACCCAGTCTAGGGCTTGCAGTGTCTTCATTCTCCAAGAGAATGGCTACTCAAAACTAAGCTGAGTCTACCAGTCCCAGACTGGTCTACATCGTGGTCCAGGACCAGATGTCTACTCAACACAAGGTTGAGTCTACCCAGGGCAGAGCTAGGTCTGTATCATGGTCCCAGCCCAGATATATACCATTCAACAGAATGGTCACTCAACACTGGGTTGAGTCTTCACCGTGGTCCTAGACAATTAAACTAATAATCACCCCACCGATTCTTCAGATTGATTCAGTTTAACTCAGCTTCACTCAGCTAAACTCCTGCTTCTTCTACCAGTGTTGGTGGTGCCCCCCTGGGCTTGTATTTGCTTTAAATAAAGCTTTGCTTTCCTCATTCAAACTAGTTGGAATGTACTGGGAAGAACCTTGCTGAATGTAATCATTGTTTATCTGAGAAATAAAAGAGACTTTGGAGGTTTACTTGTGTGGTGCTTCATGAGTGGATGTATTATCATTGTGCTTTGTTGAGATAATATTTGTTGGATCCATTTTGCTTCCAATTTCCAGATGTATCTTGCTTGAAGGACTGGTATCAGTTTTGCAAGGTGAAAGAAGTTGTTTGTTTACTACTTCATTTTATTTAGTATGAATGTTTAGAGATGCGAAATTGAATATTTTCATTTGTTTATGGACATTTTCATATTTTGATCTCTAAGTGTATATGCTAGTGGATTTGATCTTGTTTGTTGAGTTGTGTGAAGTACAGGCCATCTTAGCTAGAGATAGAGAGGATCATGTTTGATCTTTCTCATTCTGACATTTTTTTGTTTACAGATAAAGTCCCTCAGTGCCCCACAATCAAATCCTCAAGGATCATCTTGTTCTCTAAACTTCACCTCTCTCCTTCTCAAATTTGTTTAAAAATTTATTTTTGTCCTTTATTCAAAAAGCAATTGCAAATCTAAGGTTTAAAGTTCATTCTCATACATAGATCGTAATTACTTTTCATGATTAGATCTAGCTAAAGTTGAAAAAGAATAATTTTCTAGTATAGATCTACATTAGTAAGGTTAACTGCCAAGTTTAAGCTTCAAATCTAGCATCCAAGTGCTCTAATTTGTTTATTTTCCTTACGAAACAAACAAAGACCCTGAGAAAATAGCTTTCTAGCTCATTTTTTCAGTTGCTTCTACTTAGTTCATTTCAGTTTTTTACTTAGAATTTTTTCGGCAGACTTTGACAGTTTTCCCAAAGCACTCTTAAAGTGTTTTTGGGCGTATTCTATTAATGTTTGTTGGCTGTTTTTTGCAGGTTTACGATAAAAGAGGAGGAAACTCTAGCGAATTTTTGCAAAATCAAGCAAAAAGAAGACCAACAGAGCTCCCCCTCGCATAAATATAAATTTTTCCAATAAGTTGTAAGCCTTTGGATCCAAAGTATAAGTACCAAAGTGCATTTCTTTCATATTGTAAAAGCAAAAATAAAGTTTGAGTAGGCTCATTAGAGCCCGGTCCCCATCCCCCTTGGGGGATTTGTGTCGATGTCCTTTTTTTTGCCTTCTTTATATGTTGTTAGCGTAGTTGTTTTTCTTTATCATTTCATGCTTTATTTAAGTTTTGCAAAAGTAACCTGAATACTTACCCACTACGCTCTATCGAAGTACCATAAGGGAAAAGATTTGAGCAGTGTAGTAATTAAAAAAATTTAATTGTTATGCATTGCTGAGTTTAAAATAAACCCCCTCGCTTTCTCGAGTACAGGTTCATGGATAAGGGCTTGCTCGAGTACTGAATCTGAAATGAAACTCTTGGTTTTTCCTTTCTTTAATTAGAAAACTTGTTCTACAACATTTAAAAATTTACAAGGCCTCCATCCCCGTATGCTCTACTTCCACTGCAGCTTTGTATGATCAGCTGGTAGTATCAAAAAGGGATTTAGGTGACTAGCTTAATTAGTTTCCACTCCCGAAATTAATCTCCCAAGCGAAAATCCAACGCCTCGAATTAAGCCGTTGCAGTGGCAAAATCCATAAAGGAAGCGAGAACAACTAGGCAATGACCCCGAGACACCGTTAGGCTACACCCTTGTTGGTGTAGTGTTGAACAAGTCTCAGAGACTCCAACCAGCCCACATATTCCCTGCAAGGAGCCATGTCGGTTAATGGTTTTGGACATACTCCTCGTACCTCCGGGTATAATGGGAGTTCCCATCCCCTAAGCTAATCAAGATCATTACCACATAAATAAAATCAACCAAGAATTTTCCCATTCCTTAATCAATTCATTTAATAATCTAAAATTTACCAACCGGGACACTGCAATACTTTCACTGGGACTACACTAGCAACCCACATTTGCAAGCACTCTTTTCATTTTGGCACTGGTCTATTCTGTTATTTTTTGCATAAGTTAATTTCGCAATGTGTCATTGAATATTGTGTATCAAATTTGAGTTAAAGTGTTTCTAAAGTTAATCTTGTTTGCAGTAATTGGTAATCTTTAATTTCATCCATTCTATATTAGAACTCCTAGAATCAATTATTTCTTTCGTAGAGTAAAAACCCTAGATTTTACTTTTCATTAGGGTCCACCCCCCTTGGCTTCGCTAGGAGTTGGCCTAGACGAAGGAGCCGAGTATCAAGTGACAACACTTGGCTCGAGCTTGCCCCCAAGGTCGCATCGAGTGGCTTGAAGATTTCTGCCATGTTATCCGAGCTGGGAATTAGGCGACAACAGCGCCTCTCTCCCTTCACGCACGAGCTTATCCAAACAATGGTGTCACCATTTAACACAATGCGATCTCACCATAATATAAGACAAATAACAAAACTTATCCAAGGTTCTTCAACCTTATGAAGAGGGGTCCACCGTCATTGCTATTGCAACCCTCACACATGTTGGCGCTTTCTCTATAAGTTGACATCACCACCATCTCAAAACAATCGCTACTTGCCTTTTAACCAAAATTTTAAGTAATCTTCATGCTAAAGAGGGTCACATGACATGGGGGATCCTGTTAAAGTTAGTGCAGCTGCGAGACCCATTCTCGGGGAGGATGGTACCCTAGGAAATTAACTAGGGCAGAGTAAGACCCTAGAAGATACCCTAGGGCCCCCAGTACTCTCCTAGGGTTCTTGGTCTGGGACCAAGCAGGTTGATGCCATGTAAAATCCCCTAGCATGTGGCTAGGGCCCCTATGTGCCGCTAAAGTATTTTGGTCTAGGACCAAGGGCATGATGTCCACGTATATCCTGCAGGTAGAGGCAAAGACATATTCTGGTCTGGGACCAGGGACACGACGTCCAAGTAGGTCTTGCAAGTAGTTGATCAACTTTCAGTCAAGGACTGAAGCCCAGCTTAGTATTGAGGACCATTCTCCAGGAGAATGAAGGACTTGGTCGAGGTCCAAGGGTAGATCAACATAATTCAGTCTGGGATTGAAACTTAGCCTAGGGCTGAGAGCCACTCTTTAAGAATGGAAGATGATGATGTCCTCTCTCCTAATCGTTACTGCTAGGTTGCTTCCCAAGGGAGTGGCCACCCCTTGATGATGTCACTAGCACCTAACCCTTAGGAGCAGTATTGAGGACCAAAGGATCGTACCATCTGGTTTGGATATTCCCCTTATACGGTGATGATAAAATATATGAAACAATGTACCTTGAGAGAGAGAAAGATTAACATCCTTGGTCTTGTTGGTCCTATAGGTAAAGAGTAAATGTTGGTCCACCTTGATCTTGTGGGTATGTGAGTTGTTTTATTGTGACTCCCTTTGGTTGACTCTTGGTCCTTTATCTTACTTGGTCCTAGCACTCTTTTGTGTGTACCTTTGTTATGATGACTCTTATCTTATGAGTTTTATTTTTGGTACATTAACCTAAGTTATTTTTATCTTTTGGTTGGACCATTTACTTTATGACTTTATTCTAAAATCATTAAATGTTTACTTTATGGTTTTATTAATAAAGACCTTT
The DNA here is from genome assembly GCA_001517045.1 of Pseudotsuga menziesii. Taxonomy (NCBI): domain Eukaryota; kingdom Viridiplantae; phylum Streptophyta; class Pinopsida; order Pinales; family Pinaceae; genus Pseudotsuga; species Pseudotsuga menziesii. Next base: position 175,316 of record LPNX010243891.1, read on the forward strand.
GGACCATTTATTTATCTTGTGGTTTTATTTTTGGCCATTGGACCATTCATAGACCTTTTTTATTCTATCCTAAGTTATATTTACTTTATGTTTTTATTAATAAAACCTTTTTACTTTATGGTTTTATTAATTAATCTTTGAACCACCCTTTATTAGACTTTTGGACCATTGTCTAAGATTTTATTTTGGACCACTTTATGTTGAACCTTTGGTACCCTATCTTAAGAGTGTCAATTATAACTTAAAGGTTTAAACTTGATATCTGCATCTATTCGTGGTCTAACTTCTCAGCGTGACTGGGTTCTATTATCACATATATAGTAGCCAGGCTACCATATTCTATTTTTTAGATTTCAGTGCATTGTTCAATCAGTTCCCCTATATATGAGATGTTGAGATGAGCATCTATGATGGATCATGATTTGATTGATGGACTATAGTACTCTCCCATGCCATGATTGAGTCTCAGGACACTCAGATTTGGAGACTGATGTAGTCATTTTAGCTATTTACAGAGCAGTTATTGGTGCCCACAGTTGTATCAGTGTTTTCTTATTGGACTGATGTTCGTTCAAATGGATTATTTACATGTGTATGACTCAGCTTATATTATCTTGTGTTATGGTTATGATTGCTCTTATATTCATTCTTGTGACATGTATTAGCATTTAGTGTCATGATCTGGCAGTCATATAAATATGTAGACTTGGCTGTATTATTATTATGTATTGATGTCCCTACTCAGACCTAGAAGGTCTTGATCTATACTCATTGGTTTTACCCTCCTTAGGGAGAATAGAGGTAGTCATTCTCACCATACTCTAGCTTGCTAATGTTGGTTTCATTATTCAATGTCTCCACCCATCCATTACCTTCCAGTTATGTTCTCAACTTGGCCTACTACTTGACTTATGGCATGGAGGACCTTTGCCCACTAGAGCCTTTGTCGAACAAGCCTCCCTGTTATTTGTGTCTCAGCTCTGAGTTGCCTAAGTTGTGTTGGCTAACCTAAAACAAGTAGTGCTGCCATCAATAAAATGTATTTGGAAATGAAATGAATATCTTATGAAAAAGCCCATTCATGAAAAGTAGTGTTTTTAAACATACGTGAATGCAAGGCTAGCCTAATGAAATTGGCTTTGAAGTACAATGAAAAGAATATCTTAATACATTCATGAAAAGTAGTGTTTTTCAACATACATGAATGCATAAAGCCTAAATAATAAAAATCCATGCAATAAGAACATGGACCAAGGCTATGGAAAATCAAAGGCCCAAAATAGCAATGGTTCCTAAAGTTATATCTAAAGATTGTTGGCCTTACTTGTATTGAGTTGGATTGTGAGCATTTGTCAAGGTGAATAAGCACCTCTGAAGTAACTCACCCATTGTGAGACACTGCCATCCCCTATGTTGTTTCTTGTCCGTCATATGCTAGAGTGAGTATTCCCTTTCCATATCCGAAGTGTCACAATGTCAAGTTGGTATTCACCCTTTGGCCTAACCTTGTGAATTTTAGCCCTCACCCTTCATTAGCAAATTGATTACAACTATGAAGTGAGTATGGTCTTGAAAGTCTGGTCTGAGTTATAGGTAATAAATGAAATCCTTTATATTTGGTTGATAGATCGCCGGTGAAATGATTACTACTTGTTATAAGTGTTATTTTGAATGATTTGTAGAGCATGTCTTGACCTATGAACACTTGTAGCGGATGGATGCTAGCCTGAGTTATATCGCTGGTTGTGTGGTTATTTACAGATTATTATTTTGTCTATCCGGATATTGTAGATGATCATGCAGAGACCTAGGGGGGTATGAGTATACACCTTAGATGGATTTGGACTATCCAAGTCCAGTAAGACAGCTTGTTTTTAGTTCCGGGCATTTGCAGAGAGGATTGGGCTCAATTTACTCTTCTGGTGCAATTTTACTTTACTGGATGGTCTATCTGAGCAGGGAGATATTTTTCATGGATCTCCTAGGGCGTTGTATGAGGCATGGGGGGTCCAGCGACTTGTTTGTACCATATTACCCCCCTCCCAAAGAGCTTGGTGGGCTCAATTGGATAACGCAGGCACCCTAGGAGGCAATTTTTGGCACTTCACATTTCCCGGGGCAAATAAAAAATAATTAAAATGGCTACTGAGGCAAGGAAATGGCATGGGATGAGTTCTGATGACGAGAGTGATGTCTTCCACTTCTTCTCCAGCAGTTGCAACACATGGATAGGCCCACAACTATTTTTCGAGCATATTATACTATTTTTTGGAGCTTTTGGAGGCAATTTCCTCAAGGCACAATTTTACAATTAAAAAAATATATTATTTTTATTGTGCCATGGGGACACCAAAAGGGAGTTAGTTAACACTCCCTGGACCCACCATGTGTTTCATTTATTTTTTGTTGAGTGAGATCCCCTCTCCTAGGGTGATTTAGTCCACTTTTATATTATATTATGGCATTGATCCATGTATTGTATGTTGAGCTCATCTCAACCGTTGATTAGAACATTTGTATCTTTTAATCTTAGCCACCCATTTGAAAAGTGGTTAGGATTTTGGTTCTCTCATTCCTATTTAAAGGAGAGAGCTTCTCATTTGTAAGGGGTCTTTGGCTCTTGGATCTGGATAATAGAAAAACTTTTCTTGTGGATATTTTTGGATCTCCTTTGCATCTGGTGTTCTTAAAGGGTGATTGAAAAATCTTTTGTTTCCTAGCATTTGGGTATTTGTTGTGAGATCTATATATTTTTTCGGGAAACATTGTCTTGTCTACAGGAGGGCGACTTCAACTTGGGCGTTTTTGCAGGGTTTCCTCAATTCCCTTGGCTTGGATGCGTTTTGTATCAAGGGGTTTTCATTAGCATCACTGCGATCTATGATTTCATCTTGCTATTTTTCTGTAGCATTTACTTTTTTCTCATGATGCAGGAAATCTGATATTGTTGACATTTGTTGTGCAGGAGAGAGAGCGCATTGGCTTCTTGGGGCAAAACGTTGGACTTAGAACTCACTCAAATCTTCTCAAATTGACCGGGATAGCAAGGATCATCATCATCAAGGCATCTACAAGGTTTTCAAGGTAAGATCTATAGGTTAGTGCTTCTCTTCCAGATCTCAATCCATTAGCATCTGTATTTCCATTTTTACCTTAAAAACCCTAAATAATAAAAAAACCAAAAAAATATTATATGGCTCAATCCACTTGAGTTCCCGCCAAACCATTTCTGGGTTTTGTAGATCAGGTCATGCCCCAAGTGGGTCTTCCCCAACGCTGAGCTAGAAGTGACTTTGTTGCCTTAGATCTGAAAAATCGATTCTCAAACCCTAACGCTATCCTCCATGCTGCCATTTTTCCTTGTGATTTGACTTTTCCGGCAAAACCACTTTTTGGGTTTGTAGATCGGGTCTATACCCAAGTGGGTCTCCTTCAACACTGGGCAGAAAATGACTCCATTGCCCTAGATCTGAAAGGCACCAATCTCCAACCCTAGCACTACCCCCACTTTTGCCTTTTTCTCTGGTGTTTTGACCTTTTCCTAGTGGCTCGGGTGCTTTGACATTGTCATATCTTCCTACAAGTCTATCCATCGGTACTAGATAGCCCCAGTCCTGTTCTTGCCCTCCCTGCATTGGTTACATTTCCCAAGGCAGTGGATATCTTCACCTTTTGCTAGTACCTTAACCCCAAATCTAGGTCACCTGTGTCCCAACTTGGATCAAACCTCAAATCTCCTAAGCCTTAATCCAAAGCCTTGGTTCACCTAGTGACGTCATCCATAGATCTAGGGTTTCCATCACCTTACGTACCTCAAGTCCATTTGATCTGATCTGGTGTCTAGGTCTGATCTCTCTTGTTGAGAGTAGATCTGGGTCTCCCCCATTGTTGTCTCGGCCTAAGACAACATAAAGTGAAGACTTCCTCGATTGGCGTGACAACCATCCATTTGGGAGTCGAGGCAATCTTGGTTCCACCTCCTTAGTTGCTTGTCACTTTACCGTCCATCCTTGATCCATCTCACATAGGCAACTACAAGGTTGGTGATAAAAGGTTCCTTCAATGAGACCCGTGACTGTCTTCTCCCTCTGGGTTTGTAACTCTACGGGACAGGTTCCTCTGTATAATTATTCTTCTGCGTGATTGTTCCTCTACTTGATTTTTCCTTTGCATGATCGTGTTAGCGTGACTAATCTTTTGCTAGTCGTGAACATTCTCTCGTGCTAACCACGTGACTGAGCTACAGCATGGTTTACCTCCGCGTCCACATGACTGTGTTACCTGCCTCCACGTGACTGAACTCCCGTGTGGCTTACTTCCGTGTGGTTTATCTCTACGTCCACGTGACTATGCTACCTGCCTCCACGTGACTGAACTCTCGCATGGCTTGCCTCTGCATGGTTTACCTTTACATCCACGTGACTGTGTTACTTGCCTCCACGTGACTGAACTCCTGCGTGGCTCAGAACTCTTGCATGGCTTACCTCTGCCTCCACGTGACTGAACTCCCGCATGGCTCAGAACTCTCGCGTGGCTTACCTCTGCCTCCACGTGACCTCTGCATGGCTTACCTCTGCTTCCATGTGACTGATTTGCGTGACATTTCACAGCTCCACGGGACTGGGTCTATCCCGTCTGTATCTGCGTGATCCTCCTGCGTAATCCTTTTGCGTGATCCCCAGGATTCCCCAACGTGGTCTTGAGTATGGTCTATGGATTGTTTTCCCAACGTGATTTTGAGTATGGACTGTGGATTGGTTTCCCAGCGTGATCTTGAGTATGGTCTGTGGTTTGTTTTCCCCACGTGATTTTGAGTGTGGACTGTGGGTTGTTTTTCCAACATGACCATGTGTCTCCTACTCAATATGACTGTGGCAGCATGACTGTGTGTCTCTACACAATGTGATTGCATCCTTACTTAGCATGACTCTGTGTCCCTTGTCAGCATGATTGTACTGGGTATGATTGTGCTTGTTCACTAAGAAGACTAGGTCAGTGTGCTTATGCTTTAACCCTCTTGGGCTCTCTCTCAAGATATGTAAATTGTTTGCATAATTGACTTGTCCCTTCGATGACAAGATCAAATCTAAAATATCTGAGTATAAGGCTGATTCAAATATTGGTTATGATTCTTTACTATTGATATCTACTGTACATTATTTTATCATGTTGTTGTTGTACATGGCATTTGATGAATCTCGAAAACCAACCTTAACGCAGTGACTATTGGAGCGTAAGGTTGAAAAGATGAAAACTACGTTTAATTCTTATTGTAGTTTAAATTGATTTATTATTATGAATCTTGTTTTATATTTTTGTTCATGCATTAAAGTTTATTACTTATGTTAAAAACTCCTTTAACCCTAAAACTTCAACAAACCCATTGCCATGTCATTTCCACACTCAAACAATTGATATTTTACTATTTAAATTTTTGACTTTGGTGCCAAAATGATGCACATTTAGCATTAAAATGCCAATTTGATGCTCGGTTAGCTAAATAATGCCTTTCGGGATGTTTTAGCCGCCTGAAACATAGGAAAAGTGGCCTCTGGAGTAAAGAAGACGCTCCGAGTGTGAAAACAAGCATCCCCACGCCAAAAATAGACTTTGAACCTGACTTTTATTACACTTAGAAGTTTTTTAATTAAACCATTAAAAAATGGCCTAATTTTGCGGGAAAAAACTTATTTTCTCGGGACTGAACAAAAACTTAGGGGGGGCTAGCACATGTCCATATGACTCCATTCAAATGCCTAGCATGTTTATAAACATTGACACGAAGGCTCTAATAACCTCCTAAGACCTAACCACCAAGACGGCAACCCCGACTTGGGAGGTGTGAGTGAAAAACTCATAAATTATTAGTCATTTGTTCAACAACCAATAATTACAGAGGGAAAAAACACTCTGGGCTAGTTGACTTGATGCCTAAGTCTAGGAAGCCAAACCTTTTATAAAAATGGACCATGCTAGCCCATTTTTTACAATTCCCCCAAGGGGGTACGAACATGTGTTACAAAAAAATTTGAACAGACTCCCAAAAAAAGCTTGGCGGACTTCTGAACTCTAAACATGAACAAGTATGCTTGTTCTACTTTGTCGGCTCGCTTGAAAAATCCACCAAGTACAACTTAGGTGGTAACAATCCACAAATATCCAAGGGTGTTACTACTTAGTTCTTTTGCACAATGGGTGATCAAATGTTTGTCTTCTTCCAATAGAATTAGCCAAACATTGGTTACCTTAAGCATGAACATTCCAGCCCTAGCTTGTTTTCATGAACTAGACTAGAGAGGGGAACTAGACTATCTATTTAACAGTTGCTCCTCTCTCTTCGAAAATGGATGGTTACTCCTGAGTTTCTTGCTTTACTTTCATAGGTGGGTGTAAGCAAAGAATTGGCTTGGCTTATTGGGGTTACTTGCCTCTCTTGGGGTTATTAGTTTAGTATGGTGTGTGTGGAAATTTTAAACTTGTGCAAAAGAAGCAAAGCATACGGATTTTTAAGTGAAATAGAGATTACACCACAGCATTCACACATAATACACAAAGATTTACCCTAGAAACCCTTGACCAAGAAAACTAGAAAAACTTGGAGCCACACCTCTTATTTTCTCATTATCATTATGAACCACTCACAATACAAAATATAGGTATTCTAATTTTTGCAACATCCAATACCCTAATACGTTAATCCACATTAGAAATAGACCCCAATCCCTTAACCGGGATTAAATTACATATTTTTAGAAAAATCCCAAAAATAGTCAAAAATAGCCCATTTCCGACAGCTACTTTGTGGAAGGGGGAGGGCGTCGACATGCCCCCCCTATTACCCCCCCTGAACAAGCGCTACGTGCACTCGCACACACCCAGTGCATACGGTAGAGAACTAGATGATGGGGATCGTCAGGCGCACCCCCCACACACACATGCAAAGAATATAACACATACCCAACAGTGTGTCTTTCCTCTCAACTCTTTTACTTGTCATAACAACTATTTAACTAAGAAATCTTTCATAGGCTAAATTTGATATAGAAAGCAAAATGCATCAATTGCCTTCATTGACATGTTCTGTCAACTCTTTGACCTTTCCACTAGACTATTTGACAAAAGGGAAAAAGAACATGTCTTAGTGCTTTATCTCAATCCAATAGGTGGAATTTCACGCAATCCAACAATCACTTTATAAAAGAAGGTGACCAAGTCAATCACCTTGATTTGTTAGCAAAGTTAAGCTTCTTCTACAGCTGCCAAACTTTGAATGGCAGTTGTCGGTCTACATCACGAATCACAACAACCTTAATTCGACAAACGTTTTGATTCAATGGATTCAACAACCTTAATTCGCCAAACATTATGATTAAATGGATCTTTGCCCTTTTTTTAATACCAAAAATATATGAATTTGATAGAATAAGTTGATGGCAAATATAGTCAATCAATTAATGTTTAACTCCTTCAATTCCATTATAAATTTCAAATTTCAATACCCCTCTTCCTTTTCTCTACAACAAATTGGATTTGCCTTTTCTCTGTGTATAATATGTATTTTCTCCTAATGTACCAAACTTTGACTCGACATGATTTATTACAATGCCCAACACAACAATCAAAGTGGCCCTAACACCATGGTAAAATCAAATATGGAGAATCTGTAAAGGGACAAACGAGACAAAAAGAAAGATATGTATTGAATGATTGTTTGTAGAAATGACTAGCAGGGGTGTTGTATATATATTAAACGAGCTCTATTGTTGTCATTAGGAACCACTCACCTAATCTCATTAATAACATTAACTTAAATGTCATTTATTACATATTATTTATTTATCACTTTATTATATTACAACATTACTCTTAGATACATATAATAAACATTACAATGTCTAACACAACTCTGTAAAAGATGAAATCTCATCTACACAAACAACAGCATAAATGTAGCTAACAACGAGTTGAAATTATACGATAGCAATCACTATCTTTTCATTAACACATACACAAATAGAATACTATCCTCAAGGGACTAAAATGGCTTCTCTCCAGCCTTCACACTCTCATTCTATCTTCACACACCTCACATGTATCAATATATAACCCTAAGTAGTGTGCCTTCCCTCATCTAGTCAAACTTGACAAGAGGGAAAAGTGGTTACGAAACTTAACTACTAATAATACACATTCCCCCATGAAAGGAATCTATCATAATTGTGTAATAAATTTGTCATAAAGTTGTCATAATTGTGTAAGAGGAATTTGTCATAGAATCTATCATAATCTTACACTAACCACGTTTTCCCCAAGATAATTTACTTGGAAAAAAATCCTTACGCGAACCATAAAGAAAAGATACCAAGCATCATAAGTGTAAGGAATCTTTCATAGGGGTGGAAGGAAATCCCTCCCACGTGGCAAACCATCCTACCAAGGAACCCATTCAACACTCAAGTGCGCTGCCAAGGAACCCGTTCAACACTCATATGTGCTCTTCCTAGGAGAACAACTCCGAGCAACCAAAAACTAGAGAATGATGGGAAAAGTGATATCAATCAAGCCAAGCTAAAATTCTGTTGGTTGGGTCTACTAAAGGTGATTGAAATAGATGAAAATGATGCCAAGGCTTTTGCACCCTTGGATGGTAACAATTGCAAGCAATTAGCATATAGTTAACTGATCAATAATGAAGCAATAGAGACAATGGAAGGAGAAAATTGCATGTTTCATTGATCAAAGACCACATTGGTCAAGATCTTTCCATGCATACTGTTACCCTCTAAAAATGCAAGAGACGTTTCACATTCTCATGGGCTTTATTCTCTCACAAAACATAGCCAAAGAACTTTAATGTTCAACGACAGTTACAGGTTGTGGGGAGATTTGAGGTCCATGCATCTTGTTCTATCTTGCTCAAGGATCATTCATTATCTGAAAGCAAGAATAGAGGAGTGGAGTTTGACTTGACAAAGAACCTTGTTCTGTGGTTGAAACCAAAGCTCGAGACCACATGCATCACGGAAGCAAGGCCTAGAAGATGAACACCCTATTTGAGGTGTCCAAGGAATGATTTATGGCAAGGTAAGGGTCAAACACATCCCGCAGAGAGAACAAACTACTTTATTAGAGCTCCAAAGCATAACATGTAGCAGACAAAGGGCTAGATGAGCATAAAAAGTTGAACGCCCTCTTCAAGGGGGTCACTAGGGCATGTCAAAATCGAGAAAGGGTGAGAAATAACCCTAATAGAGGAGCTTCCATCTATTTGGAGGCATGTTTACCTTTTCGGGCATTTGGGGACAAGGATACATTGTTTGAACCTCTTCTACATATTTGAATGCAAACCCTTTGCATGAGGAGATGCCAAGTGGTTAGCGTGATCAAACCCTCAAAGGAAGGACATTTTGCTTGTGAATGTAAGAAGTGGTGTTACGGGCCTGTTATGCTACATTCTGTAGACATACCCCTATGCCCGAAAGCATTTGGATACATCCAGATCAGAGCATAGTGGTATTTTTTTCTAGATGGCTCACAGGCCTCGGCACAGGAGGGTTTATAGCAAAGCTAAGCAGGACTCGTCATTTTAGTCAATGTCACCTTGGTCTTCAAGCAAATCAGTTAGGCATTTTTTATTTTTGTGCACTTAGACCCAGATTTATACACATCTTCATACCCTTCCTTGTTTCAGAAAGGGAAAAGATCTTTAAGAATCTAGATTTTTTAACAGCAGTCCACATGGGACCCTCAAACCAGGTTAAAGAAATTCTAGTTATCTGTTTTAATATGTAAATCAACCCTCCTGTAATACAAAAAATATTTACCAATGTATGTGTGTATGTGCGTGTGTGTCTTATTCCCAAGTTATTTTAGGAGGAATCTTCTGAACAATGTAAAAGGAAACATCAAGTGAAAAAGGAGGAATTTTAGTCAACCCTGCTGAGTGCAGTGTTGGGTGCATTACAATTTGCATATGAAGAACATCTCAACCAAAAATACATCATAGTCAGGCTCATCTCTGTCAAAATTAACCACATTCAATGAGTTCTCCCATCCGGCGAGTTTTTGACAGGACTCCAACGATTTTTTTTTCAAATCCAGATTCTGTGTTGTTCAAATCATTTTTCTGAATGCATAAATGGATTCAGCACCCTCACCGGAAAATGCTGTCAGTAACAGGTGAAATCGTCAATATTTAGGCTATGGCAAAATTAATTGCCACAGTCGGGACGTAATTACCTATCAACCATCCATCCAAACTGCACAGCACTTGCTTGTTGGTAAAAGTAATAATCCAGCTAAAAATGTTCAGATGGGAAAACATCATGAGGCTCAGCATTAGGGGATTTCAACTTTTCATAATAAGGATTAAGCCCTAGTTTTCAGTCTCTATTGATGTTCTCAAACAGTTTATTTTGTTTGTTTATGCTAATCATCCTGTGCATGTAACTTTAACATTGGCTCCTTGAGATAGTCAACTGTTCTCCTGCTTCAATTTTCATTGAAAATTCAGTTTAATAACCGGAATACGGAGAAGCCTTTTCCCTAGGTAATTTTGGTAAGCCAGATTCTAGTATTAGTTTGCTAGATTTTTGACTGATGCATTACCGCAAACAATTGGCTAAACATAAAAGTACATTTAGGACAAAGTTTACTCACATTAGGGGGAAGGTTCAAATCATCATAATAAACTTTGATTGCCTCCGAAAGGTCTAAAACGGCAGCTGTATTTCCCACAAAAAAGCACGAAGTAGGTCATTCATAAAGATAGTAAAAAATAAACAGCAAGGACAAATTCGGATTAAATCACGAGAAACAGCTTAAACTTCAAAAATCAGAAAATAACGATCGTACTTTTCCGTGCGCATTCCAGAACATAATCGACGCTCACTTGGTCCAAGTCCACGTCATCAAGCGACACGGCGCCAGGTGGCATCACAACTTTCTTTACAAGGCTAGCAGATAACAAGAAATTAAGCAGCTCCCGTCGGTCACGACGATACCGCTGTAACAGCTCCATCTCAGTTTGACTGCAAAAAATCATAATAATAATTGTAATATTATCATGGAGCCATAGTGTTGAAAACAAAAATAATGTAAGGCAATGAACATAACGGACGGAACAGGGGCATACCCCTCCATGCTTGCATATACTGTCCGTGATTCAGACAGTACAGAATCTTAACTACGGCCGCAATTTCATTAAAATCAATGGCGAGATTTTACCTGCATAATAAGTGGCCAAACGGTAAGATGTATAATTTGGAAACGAAGGAAATAGAATCTCACGTATTCCCATAAAATAATGAACCAGAGTTGTTTCATGAAGCATTAAGCTTTGTACAATAGCTAAAATATTTAATTCTCTTTAACTTGTCGACGCTGTTGCGTCGGTTTCCAGAACTAGACATATCAAACGGCAGTATACTTCGCGGGAGAGACATAGTGAATGAATAGGAGACAACTACAACTACAAGGCAAAAGTCAATGTCATAGTAAATATCTTATCTACTGTGCCCTAAGTCCTTTGCTAAATTCTCAATATCCGTATTATTAGCCCGAAATTTGGCGGACATTTTCACTTCGTGTGGTCTGAGTATGGAATTTCAACCGAAGATTCTAAACGAGGAAATGTGAGCCTCAATAGTGACGAACTTAATGTATAAAAAAAAAATATTACATTCTTCTTAGTTCAATTTGCAAGCAAGTGCATATTTCTCTCTACCTTGAACAACAAGCTGCAGTTTTAAAGGAAGAACTTAGCTGAGCGAAACCACTCTAAGCTTAAGATCGTACATCAAAATAACCTTAATTTCGAGATCTGGATCAGTTTTAAAGGCTGAACCCACAGTTCCATCACTAAACTTTACTAAGCAAGCAGACACACAAAAATTTCGTCGCGCAAGCCTCCATACACTGCAGTCAGTGGATTCATCCTTGACAAATTTTACTCAGAGCTTCGGGTATCCTTAAAGTCAAAGAGAGTTAAGAAGCAAAATGCAAACTATTCACTACTTGGATTCACGCAAATTACAAGATCCACTCCATTGCTTAATAAAAGATAGCAAGAAGTTTTGAACTAATTAAAAAACTGGAATGAACAAATAAATAAATAAAACGTTCACTGTATTAAATCTCAAACTCGTACCTTCCGCAAGACCTGCTTCAATGTCCTGCCGAATTTTATCTCAAATGTTGGAGAAATGATTTAACAATGGTTGAATTTTAAGACATTGCCCGAATCCCCCTCAATTTCCGTTTGGAGAAGGTACAATTCATGAGAAATTGGAGGGCATTTTGTTAGTTTTCCTCCACGGAGACCAGAGAAGCGAAGCCGAATATGAAAAATTAAAGGTTACTAACACTAAATCCTTATATAGGCGATTACCCTCACATACGGTCACATGCCGAGCCAAAACGGGACGGGGAGGTCAGCGGAGCTTATCTGGTCCATGTATCCGGCTGCAATGATTTCATGCTCTTGAGAATTCCCGATCGAGGACCCCTCGTTGTTAACACTTTTGCGGGAGAAGGCCCCCATGTGACCATGTTATGACGCTGGATGGTCCATTATGTCGGTGAACTCGCCTAGCTCATCTATTTGATTCTCATCCATTTGATTCGAACCATGAGATCTTCCATTTATTTCATAATTTTGCTTTTCGGGAAATGGAGAGATATGCAGAGAGGGACCACGGTTCTCTGAGTTTTCAGTAAATGATTTGAAGGTTTGGCTCTATAGTTGGACGAGGTAGTTGTGCGAAAGGTATATTTTTAGTTTTACGGATAAAAGTAAAATCTCTAAATAAGTAATAATTTTAAGGACATTTTAATAAACATATGACAGCTCACCCCTGTTTAAGTAATAATTTTAAGGACTTTTTAATAAACATATGACAGCTGAAGCCGAATTTTGCATTATTGGAGTACTTATTGTTGCATATGGGCACTTTCTTTAAATCTAATTCATTTGCAGGACAACTAGCCAACTAAGCAACACATTTTACTATGAGGCTTCATTTTGCAGCACAACTCGCCAACTAAGTAACACATTTTACTATGAGGCTTCACCGTATGCTAGCCCAACAATCACAAGGTATTGGAAAATCAATCGAAGAGATGTTTGACGCTATATATCCATGCGGAGTGTAAAAAATCCGAACAGTACCTCAAACATAGAAACTTGAAAATTGAAATTTAATTTTGTCGAATTCAAAATAATTTAAAGATTGTAATTCGAGTATTCTCAAACCCCCGAGTCTGATGATGACAAGAATGACGCGAAGTTTATTGATGTCAGTAACGTGCACTTAAAATTTATTTGTCGTTTTTAATTAATTTCATATCTTATTTTATTTTATTAATCATATAATAAAATATAATATAATTTTTTTATCAATAACAAAGTATATACTATATAACTCTATTTAAATAAAATACAATGTTTTACAAAAATAAACATAGACATAATCTCTTTATCAATTAATAACAAAGCATATATTTGTATATAGAGGAGGGAGGTGCTATAAGTCTTAATCTGGAGAAATGTTGCAACAGTTACCAAAAAAATAAAAATAAATAAATAAATTTAAATTTAAACCATGAACACACAAAGGATAAAATTGCAAAAAACAATGTGGGAGTTGGTATGTTCCATATGCTATTTTTAACCTCCCAAACGTTAAAATATTTCATTCATTCATTCAAGCAAGTGAGGGATCAAATTTATTGAGTTTAAGATTGAAAAAGAATACACCTTCAGAAATTGGATCACTCTCACCCTTTGCCAATCCAGGTTTAAGATGAATCTATGGTGATATATAAGTTTATTTTCTTTATATAATTGCATGTTTATGACTTTGTTAACTTTTCTAATTCTTAAAGTATTTTAATTCTTTACTAGTTGTTTTGTCTCTTATTTTTTTAATATTATTATGTTTTTTATATATCTTTTAATTTTGTTAACTTCCATTTATGTTGTTTCATTTCAAGCTAATATATGCCCAATCTTACATTGTTTTACTTAGATGGTTATTTCATTGCAATTTGTGTGGTTTTTTTTGTTATTATGTTTATTTTCAGAGTTTCTATATTCTATTTCTCTTTTATCATTCTTATTTCAACTTGCCTTTTATAAAATGTTAATTCAATTTTCTACTCCTATGGAAACTACATGTATTTGACATCATTTCAAATTATTTCAATACATATGAGTTTTCTTCATAACCTTACCATCCTTTGTTCATTTGATATCTTCTTTTTTAATCTTTTTTTAGTAAAAAAGATTGATTTTTTAAGTAAGATATAAACTCTGAGACATTTTGTTTTGGGAATTCTCAAATAAAAGCCTATGTGATTGTTTGAAATTGCATAAGGTCATAAAATCATGCCATAACTAAAAACTCACAAATGACTTGTGATATGTGTTAGAAAGCAGCAACATGACCTTGCATTGCATGTGTTAGGTCTTCTAGCATTGCATGTGTCCTTGCGTGCTAGAGATAAATTAAATTGGAAGCCAAATCTATTAAAGTAATTTTCCTAAGTTTTGACTTCAGAAAATACTTTAATTCTTCTAATTTGATTTTGACTTTAATGGAATCACTTTATTAAAGTGAAAAGTGAAATATTTAAGTGATGACTAATATAATCTTGGCCATTAATTCTCACCGGAGGATCTCATCCATAGATCCATAGTGAGGGTTAGGGTTTTCGCTTAGCCAATAAAGTTTAAAGGAGATTTGGTGGAGATGATACGTACACACAGTTACACAAACAGGATACAGACAAGGAGAAGTTAGACGAAGGAATTTGCAGAAAAGACAAAGGAGTAGCTCAACGACAGGTTCACCAGTCCAGACCAAGATCGTACATATCGCACAGAGGAGCAACACAGCAGCCAGCAAGAGGGTCATACTATTGTCATATAGTTCCGTATGGATCTGTATTATTGGCGTCAGTATCCGTAGGGTTTTTGTACAGCAAGTCGTATAGCTGACGCGGGGTCGTATAGCTGCGCCGAGTAGTTGGGTTTTGCTATTAGGTTGTACAATGATTTTGCTGAGGTTTTCAATTTTCCAAGTTGGATGTATTTTACCTGTTGGTTGTAAAAGTTCCATAACTTTATAATAAAATTCCATATCTTATTGTTGCACCGGTTTTCCCATCTTGAGTTTTTTCGACGGTTTCCATACCCAAAATAGTGTCTATATTGTGATGTGATGTTGTGAATGTTTCTCAATGATTTATATTCCGTTGCATACCAGTAAAGAAGTTCATGTGTGGTTATTTCAAGAAACAAATTAAATATATTGTTTTATCCCTAGTTTGAGCTTTGAAGGAAAATTTACAATATGCATGGTAAAACACTTGAAAGGAAACACCCATGAAGTAAGGTGAAAAGCTTAATTATTTCTCAATCAACTATGTATAATGAGGACCCAAGGCCTTTTAAGTAAGTGTATGCCTCCATGTTATGCACACATTTATTAGCAACTCACTAAGCCACAATTCAACTAGTTATGGATAAAATAGACAGATTCTTCAAGTTAAACTTGCTTGAAATTGAGATCTATCAATGGATGGATTGATCAAAATAAGTTAAGTAATGTCAACCTCATCTTGATAACTCCAATGCTTTATTTTATAGTTAAAATATATTTATTGTGCATAAATTATTAATTAAATGTGCACATATGATTATGCATCAACAACCCCCCTGTAAGATTGACTTGGAGGGTATGGGAAGGAAGGTTGATTTACATCGTATCCCCCCCCCATAAAGACAACTTTCTTCACCCCTAGCAAATATCGAATAGGAAGGAACTTGGCTTTAAAGAGTGGCTTGGTGAAAATATATGCAACCTAATCTTTTGAATGACAAAATTGCAAGTCGAGAACTTGATCATGAAGGCATTGGCATATGTAGACCATATGTGCCTTCTTGTATTTGGTGCATTGGTGCTCCACTGAACTATGTGCAATGTGGATGTCACTCCCAGTATTGCACCAAAGAGTTATCTAGGTTGATCATGGGAAAAAACAAACTCTATGAGTAATTTTTTAATCCAAAAGGTTTTTCATCGGCATTAACAGTACCCCAATACGTTTCCTCTATAGAAAAAAGAGTGATAACATGTTTCTTTTGCCTGGAACAGGTGGCAAGACCCAAACTAGGGTCGAAAGTGTAATTAGAAGTAGACTTTCGATCATCAACGTCACCTACCTAATTTGAATTTGTAAATCCCACTAAGAAGATTCCCCTTTAGTATACTCAATACCAAACTAATATGTATTCGAAATGTAGCAAAGGATATGCTTCGGTGCCTTCCAATGACTGTCATGAGGATCCTACATGAAGCAAGAGATTAAACCGACATCAAAAGAGAGGTCTAGTTGGGTATGGGTATGGGTCAAATTATAGAAGACTTCCTACCAACTATATATACAAAGTAGGATCAACGTTAGCAAATGAAGTCTTGGAAAAAAGTATAACACTTGAATGGAAAGGGACTAGGTGTAGATTTGCAGTCTTCCATGTTACACTTGTGAAGAAGGTTAAGAGCATACTTAAGTTGGGAAGCAATGATCCACATTATAAATTGTTGGATTTGAAGTCTAAGTAAGTAGCAAAGAGGGATTGAATCAAACATCTCAAATTAGGTCATAAGACTAGACTTCACATGGTTGATCTGATGGTAATTATTCCTAGTGATAACTAGCTCAATAACATAGAAAAAAAGGATGAGGAGGTCGCCATTTACAATTCTAGCATAGACATTGGATCAGATTGACACTCAGAGAAACCAACAAGAAGGAAACTTTCCATTTTTTCATACCAAGCTCAAGGAACCTACTCAAGACCATAAAATGATTTATTGATGGGGAAAACAAGAGAGGAGTCATCAAACTAGGAAGTTGTTCCATATAAATTTATCCATTCAAGTCCCCATATGTAAAGGTGTTTTTAACGCCCATATAGTGTGCTTCTCAACCTTGAGAATGATTAAGTAAAAGAAAAGGCATGATTGAAACTTTATGAAAGAGGAAAAAATTTCCTAATAATCAATACCTTCAACTTGAGAGAAACCTTTGGCAACAAGGTAAGCTTTAAATTTGTACATGCTTCCACTTCTTGAAAACCCAATTATGTAGAACCCCTTGCAACAAACAATTTCGCAACCTTGGGAGGGGTTGTGCATGAGCAAGATCCCAAGTGTCCATTTTCAATTACCAATAATTTATTATTTCGTATCTTTTTCCCATTCAAGTAGACCACTAGCTCCTTTGTAATTTTGGAGTTTTTAGTTTATGTGCTTAGCCATAAGAGCTAAAGAAACTAGAAGGAATTGTGATCGAATATTACAAGAATCAGTTGTATCATCAACTTTCCTTGTTTTCAAGACCTAGTTTGAAAGAGGAGAAGGTAGAGGTGAAATATTATCATACTAAACTTGAGGAGAAGGAGAAGTGTGAGGTACAAAGAGCCTATAGGATTTAAATTCTTCATAATAGCCAACAAAGATGTTGTAATAGCCCATACTAGCAAGGACCAACTGGGAGGGTTACTGCCTAGTGCAAAATTTCTTTAAGATATTTAAACCATTTCAAAATGAAATAAATACATTATGATAAGTAGTGGAATCGAAAAATTCATGGTACTCATATGCCTTGATGAAGACCATGTATTGGTTCAAACTTGTGCTCCAATGCCAAAATGTCGACCTCATGGAAATCACATCTAACATCAATTTTCCACCCAACCTATGTAGCATGAAAAACCAAGTGATGCCCCCCAAACAGGGCTTAAGCTCAATGAGGATATAGGGTGACACTTCCTAAGTTATCTACAACAATCAACTAATTATGCCAAGTAATCACATCAATGGGTCATAAATCCAAATGAAGTTGGGTTTAGAGGTAAACATACTAAGGTCATCAAATGGGTATTTGGTGAATTAAAGTTTATCTCCATGAGCCTCAACCCTTTAATCAACCAAGGAACCATTTTTCAAGTGTTTATATGAACACTTCTCACCCCAAGCTCGCAAGGCATATATATATAGGTTTGATATCCAGATTGACCAAAAGTTCTTTCCCTTGGATATGATTTCCACTACATGATTAACATTCACTTAGGTTGCTCACAACATCTAACATTGGTCATTGGGGGTCTTGAGAAACATAAATACGTAACAAAAGTTAGTTCCTAGAAATATCATATTACATCACTAAGCCATCTAGCCATAGAAAGACTTGGATTATAACAAAATCAATGTGTTACTTCTTTCAATCCTTAAAGATAAACATCTTAATTATGCATGGATTCCACTCATAATGATGCGTGAGAATAACAGTTCATAGAGGGGTACATAACATCATAGTGTTATCCCATTGTACTAATTAGACAAGAATAAACAAATATCATAACCACAATAATAAAACATATCAAGTATCCTTCAATCACAAGGAATGAACAACGTGTCAATCAATGCATGGACTATGTGTGTGTGTGTGTGTGTAAAAATTCCATACATTTCTACGAGTAGTTGCCCTGTATAATTCCTTTAGACATGAAGCAGAAAAATATTACCGAAGCGGGATAGGGAATTGTTGATTGACAAAGAGTTAGGGGTTTTTCAATGGTGCTTGCCAAGGTTCAAATCAAATATGTGGTATAGGGGAATCTCTATACATACAGGATGGCAAGGTCCAGATAAAATATATGGTATAGGGGGGGCACTATGTTGGGTCTTGATACTGATTACAGTAGGTTTACACATTGATTCATATAGTTAAAGCACAAATAAACATTAGATAATGGCACATTAACCACTAACACATTACATAGAAATTACCTTGGAAACCCCTTACTTGGGCAAAACCAACAAACCAATGAGTCTATAACTCGTCTATTAATAAAACACATAAAAAAACATGTGTTTACAGTTGTGGCTTTCTAGACCATAAATCACACTTTATTACTGTTGGAATTCTATAGCCTTGATGGCAGCAAGAATTCTAAGGATAAGGATCTAAGCGAACAGTTGACTCCTTGCAGTGATGAACAACAAAGATTATGCAAAAAATTGTGAAAAATAATAAATTGAACACATGTGAAATGAAACTCAATAATGTAAAACCTCATCTATTCAATTAATGAATAAATGTGTACATAAGTAATACATCTCCAAATGAGAAATTCGAATGGCTCACATTGGGCAAGCTTAGATTAGGTAAAAATTCCCCATATAACAACTAATCAATCCAAATCCTAGTGGTTGCTCACAAATTGACTAAGAAGGCTTAGATTCCTAATGAGTGACCATAAGTCAAGGTAGGGATGGATTTTCAAGAAAAAAATAGGGTAGTGGTTAAGGTAACATCTCAAATACTTGCCAAGATCGTCCAAGTGCCCTTGGTGCATGCTAAAAGCAGCATAAAGTAGCCTTATGCTCAGAAAAACAAGACAAAAAGAAAAACTACACTTTGTTTAGTAAATGAGAGTAAAAGTTGGATAAAAAGATAGCAAGAGGGTGCACCAACCTGGACAAACTAAGTCAAGTGGTCAAGTATGTACTAGGGTGCCTAATTAATACAAGGAACAACTTACTAACACTAGGAAATCAATTAAATGATGTAGGGACCTAATGCTAGATGGTTAAATTACTCCAACATTCCCCTTAAGCGTGACTTGAATGAGTGATATGAAGCCAAATTTAGGGCCCATGCAACATAGGCCTATGGTCACCCTTTACATTATTCATCCATGTAACCGAGGAAACAGGAAAAACCTCATGGGAAAAAATTCTCCCTAAAAATGGACAATAAAGGATGAAAAAACAAGAAATGCTACTCCAAACTAAATGTTGATGTTTGGATGAATCTTCTTCTTGGGAAGAAGTAAAATATGCTCAATTTGATTAGGAACATAAACAGTTACAAGATGGCGACTAGATCCATGTAGAGGAACTAAGATCCACTGATGAGAGGGCATGTTAAGGTGTTCTTCATACTTGAACTTTGAACCAACTAGGGTGCCAGGTCCAAAAGAGGATTGAGGTGCTTGATTTTTCAAACCAAAAATAATGAGATCAATCCCAAGCAAAACTAAGTGATCTTGAAGTGTTATAACATGATTTACCACACCTGCATCATCATGTCTTAATGGCCTTCCCTTGTCCCTATGCAGACTCAATATACCCTATTTACTCACCATAGCCCTGATGCTCCAGTTTAACCTTATCAAAAACACTTTTGAATATACACGTGGGTCATAAGTCTACAACTTGCATATACGCAGACTGCACCACTGTCACCCACGTACATCCGGTTTTATGGTTAAAAACAAAAAAATATTTGGACTTTTCCCCATAAAGTAACGAATGACTTGATCCTTGGCCTTCCATATGCTAGGAAACGTTCCGATTCAACCCTTCACTTCCTACGAAGGACTATATATTGAGCTATTGTGAAGCATTGGAGGAGGAGAAACTTGGAGAGTAAAGAGATTATAGCGAAAAATTTCCCCATTCTTACATGCTTGAGTCTGCATCCCTTTGCGCTTTGAGGAAGCCATTAGTGCTCTTTTCCCAAGCTTTCCATTGTCTTTGTGAGCTTTCCATTTTATGGATGATTGAAGTGGTGGAGGCCTAGGTGGAGGGACTCGATTTCGACAAGGTGCTGAAAGAGGTTGCCATTTTGTATCTTTGTTTACAATAATGGAAATATCCATTTCTTGTCCAATTTCATGTGTAATTGTGAATATTTGTATCCATGGATGTAATTACTTTGTATACATGTTTAAATTGATTATGCTAGATTAGATACTAACACATTATATATCATGCTTGTATATATCTTTGTTGTTAAGGATGAAGTTTAGGGATAAGTTTTGATCGATAGCTCAACGGTGGTCTTCTTCGAACATCCGGTTGAGTACGATTCTTATCCCTTAGTGATTAGTTTTGTTTATGTATCTAGCATGCTTGAGAATGGATTGATTTTTGGTGTCATATTATCTGTTGTGGTCCACCCCAATCCATAGGAATTTTTTCTCCGTAACAGAATTGGCGACTCTGTTGGGGAGCTTTCCTTTTTTGTTGGGGTTTGGATGCATTTTTCACTCAATTTGCTCTCTATTTTTTTGTGTTTTCATGTCGCATTTAGTAGTATGTTCATTCATTGACAGTCCCTTAAAGTGGTTTGTCTCTTGGCTTGCTTTTTACCACCTTCCTCTTTGTATATGCGGGTCATAGAACACACAGTCAAGTATATACGCGAATTGTACTCTACCTAGTCGCGTACATACGCTATCGTTCTTTGAACAATCGTGTATACCTCCCTTTTTGGTTGAGTTCTTGATGTGTGAAGTTGTTGGGTGGGTTGTGAGTGTGGTTGAGTCTTCATGGGTGTCTATTTTGTCTGTTGACTGCTCCTGTTGTGACTAGGGACCTATTTTTTATCAATTTTTTTTAAAAGTAGTTCTTATCAATTAATCTCCTTTTTGTTTTGCTATTAATGCATTAGTATTTTGGTATCAGTGTCTTGCTTGGCTTGTGTTTGGTGCTTGCTACAGATACTAAGAATTTTAATGAATTTTATTGCATTTTCATTCATTTATATAGAAAATACAAAAAATATATATATAGTTGCATCTTGCATATGCATTTGAAGTTGGTACTTGCATTTGGTTTGCTTATAAGAGATTAGTGTCTAGGCTTCCATATAGGAAGGGTTGCATTGGCATTTGAAAAGGAAAATAAATTAATGTGCATTACATTTAGTGGCATACCATTTTTCATTTGAAAACAAAGTTGCACTTTGACATTGTTTTCAGGTGTGCATATTTACTTTTATTGTTGAATTGTAACATTACTAGTTACAAGTCCATATCCCCTGAGTAATCACAACCTTTAAAATTAACGCTTAAGTTAAAATTGATTAAAACAATTTTATTTTATAGGGTGCACCAACAAGCTTAGGTTTTAGAGTCTTGGAATAGGATGTTGTGAGTAAACTTCTTCAAGACTATGAAACAAAACAATTATGTGTCTGTCCAGGAGAGAAGAGAAATCCTTGGTATAATTAGTGTTCTCAGGAGGCTCCTCCTACATGGGAGTTAAGCACGAGGCAGTGCGCACGTTGGTGGTGGGGATATCCCTCTACTACAATCTATTGGGCACCAGAGATATTTCCAGGATCTTATTCGTATATGGGGGATTTTTAAGGTATCTTTGGTGCTTTAGAGATTTGGGATTAAATCTTTCCCATACAGTAGATCCCGCTTGCAAATATCCGCATGAGCATTGATTATATTGGGGTGACCATATTTGTGTTACCTAGGTATTGCAGCGGGTGCTTGCAGAGGTTATTTCGTGAGTGTTCTGGCTAGGTAGCGGTCGGAAAACACAATCACTTTACGCGTTGAAGCTGAGGGCCACTATAATTGGTTACACACCTTCGCTTGTAGTGTATGGGAGTGTCATTCCTCTTCTAGGGGAGACATACCTGTTGCATTTGGGAGCTCACTTATCCTCACTCTTGGCTTGTTTGCATATAACCTGGTTTTTCTTAGGGGTGTGCTCTGTGTATTGGCATTACGAATCATGTTTACTCGAGTGTTTTTATTTGTGGAATCATCGTGGATCAATTTTCGACACCCCATCGGTCTCATCATTTAGCAAGATTATCGCCTTGTGACCCTCCCCCCCCCTTTTCGTAAGAAGGTTAGATGTTCTAGGCGGTCCCTTTTCCATAGAGATTTCCATAAAGTTTTTACCATGAGTACTACTTCAAAATCCCTAGAGTTCCCTCCATCCCCATCATCTGGAATGGGGGGAGATGTCATTGAGGTTTCTCCTTCATCTACTATATGGATTATCGAGACTCCGGTTTATATCAACCCTTGTGGGGTTGATCCTTCCCATACAACACGACTGAATTGTTTAGACTTTCCATCCTATCAAAACTTTGCCTCAGGAAGGTCGAGTGTTGAGACTCAGTCGAATCCCTTAAGTTTAGGACCTTTTACGTTCGGCGTGCCTAATATCACTACTAGTATTCTGTCACTCGTCCCAAGTTCTAGTGTGGACCCTGGTGTTAGACATGGGGCACTTCGGCCCTTACCTTGTGCATCAATTCGTAAGTGGACATATTCCACCTTCTACTCCATTTGTTGGGGGATTTTCACTTCCTTCATCCGATCTTAACACCAATGTTCATCCCCATGGGGTGGTAGTGGATACGTGAGCATTAGGGTTACAACTTACATTCCATCATATGTCCCATCGTCCACTGCATTGATTCCTTCAAATTCCTTTCTTATGACAACCCTCCCTATGTCCCGCAGGGGCCCTCAGGAATATACGATCCATTTAGTTATGTTGTTCCCTCGTCATCTGGCGCAATTGTGTCCAGAGGTTACGTACCTCCTCATGTGTCTGGGGGTCAATCTGTCTATTAATCAAATAACTATGGTTATATGGTTCCTCCTTCTGAGGGAATAAATCAATACCAAATACTCGTGCATCCTTATATGGGCCATATGGGAAGAGGATGCTATCCTACTAGTCAAGGGCATGTCCTTTATCGGAATCAACCTTATGTGAATCAACCCTTCTAGGGATAATGGAACCAAATGGCACAACCCAAGCTCCCCTTTTTATCCACTTTGAATTTACTTGACCCATCTAAACTTACTAATAACCTAGTGTGTCATGATCCGACATGGCTTATTATTACCGCCAAGCTTCCTTTGGATATTCCAAAGTTTGAAGGCAAAAATGGCAAGGACCCTGGTGACCATGTGACGACATTCCACCTGTGGTCCTCTTCAAATTCATTGAACCATGATTATATTCGAATACAACTGTTTCAATGCACCCTCACAGGGTCTGCTGCGAAATGGTATGTAGAGCTGCCAGGGGGCACTTATAGAACTTTTAACGACTTAGCCTTGGTCTTCCTCAATCACTTTCAGTTGTCGATGCGTTATGATGTTAGTACTAACTCTTGTCAATATTTTGGCAAGATAAGGCCACCCATATCTCTGATAACATTCAAGAGCAGCGCAGACGAAAGCGATAGATCAAGGCCAACTTTCCACCTGAATTTTTATAGGAATGGTTCCTAAAGACTTTATTACCATATATCGCAGAGGATGTTTCGACGCCGGGAGTGACTATTGAGGAACAGACCATTTTTTGGGCTCAGTAGTTAGACTTGATTTATGCTTAGTCTGGGATTCTTTATGACATTATGCCTGATGCTCCGCGATCAAACCATGATACTAAGTTCAAACCTAGGCCACATGTTGATGGCATTACTGGCTCTACAAGTACCAAAGCTATGGAACATGTTACGAATCAAATGAAAAGTTTGACTATTAATAGGTTTTTAGTATGACCTTGGGAGTTGTACTCATTATCAGAGCTTTCTCCACCGATTGGTTATGCTTCTGGTCACTATGGATCCTATGTTGATGCCTCTTATGTCAGAGAGGTTTCCTAGTTTACACTTTGAGTCTATGTCACCTAAGTGTCTCCGTCTACCTTATGCTCTTGTTCAAAGGAAGTAATTAACCCGAGTCATCCATTCCTCAATTATGTTAACTCTGCATGTCGACCATTCCTGATACATTGGTTACTGGTTCACACACATCTTGTTCGTCCAACTTCTTCCAAATTATCCAGCCTTACTAAGTACCTCGTGTTGGCTTATGGGGGATTCCTTAATTCCCCCTTCTAACGCATTCCATTCCATCAACTTCAGATCATTTATTATGGAATCGGGATCTAGAGTCCATTGAGTTCCTTGAGGCTTGCAATCATTAGTGGCAAGTTCTCTCGCCATTGACAGATTTGGGAATGCATCAATGTCCCCTGATCGATGGATTTTTTTCAAGTGTTTGACCTCAACACATCTATTCACACTTGACTGAATGCACTTTGTACATCAATTTCCATTTTCATTATCAGTGGGATGTCTCACGTCTGTTAACAGTATACATCAAGGACCATTAATCAGACGATGGTCCATCATTTTCGACCTCAACACCTTTATTCATATGGTGGGAAATTTATTATCGGCGGTTCATGTAGAAGACCTCAAAATATGGTGGCATTTCATATATTCTACTTCCTTGATCGCAATAATATTCATGATATTTCAGTTCTCATACCAAGACAATGTACATTCTTATGTACCAAATGTCTCCATTCAATGTGGAGACCATACTTCATTGTGTATTGTACGTGGCGGTGACCACTCATGACATATGTCTATTATGCCTATTCATAGCCATTGTACTGGTATGTATCCGAGCCTGTTGTGTATACTTCATATTCGCAATCGTATGTAGAGAATTATCATTGTATCGTGATGACGAGTGGTTGATTCTTCCACCTGTTTCTTCACTACTTCACTCCTGGGAATATTTGTATTTCGGCCATCATGTACCCCTATGACCTCACACATTAGGGGGCATATGTTATAACGTGATTTGCCACATGTTGCATCATACCTTGATGACCTTCCCTTGTCCCTATGCAGACTCACTATACCCCATTTAATCACAATAGCCTTGATGCTCCAGTTTAACCCTGTAAAAAACACTTTTGAATATACACATGAGTCACAAGTCTACAACTCGCGTATACTCAGCTTACACCATTGTCACCTGCATAGAATGGGTTTTATGCTCAAAAACAAAAAATATTTGGAGTTTTCCCCATCAAGTAATGAATAAATTTATCCTTGGCCTTCCATATGCCGGGAAATACTATGATTTGACCCTTCACTTCCTATTGAAGGGCTATATATTGAGCTATTGTGAAGCATTGGAGGAGGATAAAAATGGAGAGTAAAGAGATTATAGCAGAATTTTGGCCCATTCTTACATGCTTGAGTCTGCATCCCTTTTTCCTTCGAGGAATCCATTAGTGCTCTTTTCCCAAGCTTGCCATTGTCTTTGTGAGCTTTCCATTTTATGGAGGATTGAAGTGGTTGAGGCCCAATTGGAGGGACTTGGTTTCTCGGTTTCGACGATGTGTCAAGAGAGGTTGTCATTTTGTATCTATGTTTATATTAATAAAAATATCCATTTCTAGTTCAATTTCATGTGTAAATATGAATATTTGTATCCATGGATGTAATTACTTTGTATACATGTTTAAATTAAATATGCTAGATTATACACTAACACATTATATATCATGCTTGTATATCTCTTTGTTGTTGAGGACGAAGTGTAGGGACAAGTTTTGATTAAGAGCTCAACGGTGGTCTTCTAAACACATCTGGTTGAGGTACGAATCTTATCCCTTAGTGATTAGTTCCTTTTGATGTATCTAGCGTGCTTGAGAATGGATTGATTTCTGGTGTCATACTGTCTATTGTGGTCTACCCCAAGCCATAGGAAGTTTTTCTCCGTAACATGAAGCATCAACTTCGTATCAAAAGAGTTGTAATCAGATAGAAAAAGGCGAGACCAGTATCCAAGTGAATGTCAGAGGTCTCCAAATTCATTAACACATGGAGGAAATGAGTTTGTCATCATGTAGTAGTCTATAGCGAGCAAAAAAGTTAAAGTGCAAGTAGCTTCAAACAGAGTCATAATCTCTGTTAGCATTGTCTTGGTTTGCAGTTGAGATGAGCAGGCCTGAGGAGAAATAACGGTATGGTATGATTTTTTTTTTATAATATGACTAAAAGGTGTTTAAAAATATTGAATTAGAGACCAAGGTCTTTAATCTTCTCATAAAACCATAGGTTAAGGTTGATAAAGGGATAAAAATGAAAAAAAGTCACGCATATGGTATATGCTGAAAGTTTCAATGATCTAGATTTTCAAGTGGGAAGATCTACAACGAGTAATGGATCTACTAATCAAAGTTGCGTGGAAAAATAAATTTCAATGATCAGCTGAAAGAATTACAACCCACTCAAATCTACGATGGAAGATTAAAGGGAAAAAGATCTACGGCGCAGATAAACTCCATTGTGGGAAGATGCGCAGGGAAAGATAAATTGGGAGTGATCGAAAAGTTTAAGGCTTGGCATAAATCGACGGTGGAGATTGATGATGGATAAGATCAATGACGGAGATGGGGTCCACAGGGAGAACATGCACGCCAAATGATCAGTTGGAGATCGGTGGAATTGTTAAAGATCATCGTTGATCAACGATCAGGATTGCAGGTATTTGAGATCAGCAACTGTTAGTTGATCTACCCGGAGAAGTTACATAGTGTTTTAAAAAGACAAGGAGCAGTAGAAAATAAAGGTGCGGATTAAATAGGAGATGAGATCAACGGTAGGAAATGATGGTCTAGTAGATCAATGGCGGATAGAGAGTCCGCTAATGGAAAGTGCAAGGAGGATAGACAACAGGTCAGGCATCAGAATAAGGGAAGGATAAGATTAACATGTGATCAAGATCGATGGTTTAAAAGAGAGGTGGATTGAATCCATGGACAGAGAAGGATCCGCCCTTGTGACGCGCATGGAGATTAGCAGAGAATTCCACTAGTGGAAAATTAAACTGCTTCCCTATATCCAAAACCACTATGTTAAGAATATTATAAAAGGCAAAGGCACGTGTTCAAGAATTATTTGTCTTTTATGCATTGGGAGAACAAAGCATTTTTCAGTATGGACAAATCCAAGTCAGACAACCACCCATCCAGCCGTTAGTTTTCCAGGTAGGCCGCGTTGTTACCCGCTTACTAGTATTTAAACATGGATAGTGGAGGATAAGTAGAGGCTTGGGCCCTGGAGTTTAATAAAATAGATAAAGTCTTCAAAGATAGAGATGGCAGGATATTTGATATTATTTTATCTTTCGACCCTAGTCACCCACTGAAAACCAAGTTAGATTCTTTTAAAGACTAGGGCCTGACCTACACAACATTTTCCAATCATGTTTGTATTATTTATGTCCAGACCAAACCTTAAACATTCCAAATTTGATTGACTAGTGCGCACCAAATTATTCCTCTTCTAAGAGGGTAATAATGGATTGAACTAAAACCATGATCGTATGTCCTGTTAATGCACTTGTTCTCCGAGACTCTCTTGTCGTCCCTCCTACTTTCACCCAAATCCAAGAAGAATTCAATGAAGAAGACCTAATTCAATCCTTCAGACATGTAACCATTGAGCAAAAATAGCCCTTTTTCTCCAAATGTTTCAGGTCAGATGTGTCCCTTGACAACTAGCCTTTTCACCTAGATGTCAACTTGTTCAATGAAGAAACAAAGCTGGATGTTTCAATGGTAAGTCAATTCTTAGGTTTAGACACATACAGATATGTTTCCGAGTTTTAATGAGTCTCTTGTTCAGAATCGGTATGAGTCAGTTTGAGTCTCAATCTTTTCCACCTCCATGCCTTAAATTTGATGAATCCCTAGCTGAAAGCATTCACTCTCAGTTAGTGAATTTCCACAGTACCAGGCATTTCAAATTTCAATCTTACCTGATCAAAATGTTCTTATTTTTCAATGAAGAAAATATACAGCTTCCAAAAATGGTGCTTACAACAAAAATTAGTAGTAACTTCTTTAAACATATGAACATGTTGATAACAAATGTTTCCAAAGTTTTCTTTCAAAAGAAATTACCCAGAGTACTACCACAAATGCAGGAGGCTTTATAATTTGCTCCAGATAGGAAAATAGGAGACTGGTTCCTATTAGAAGAACAGACCATCTTTAGAGTGAATGGCTTTACTCATGAGCCATATATTTTTCAAGCTTTCCTTACTCCTAGATTGTTTTCTTTGGAGCTTGTATGACAGAAATTGATTGTAGAAAATGAACATTTTATAAGTTTCAAAAAAGCTTAATAAGTCAAATTTCCATGGGTGATTGGACCTTTTATCATAAGAAAATCAAGATGCACTCCCTGTAGTTCAAAGTCTAATATGGGAGATGGATTTTAAGACAACTTTTGTAGTGAACTATGATCCAAAACATGTTATCTCACCAAGAAGAAAAATGAATAAGAACAAGGCTTTTGAGCACCAGGTGGTAGAAGGATTGGTTGTAAAAAAGTCAATTGGCTGGATTAACCATCACCAATGAAGAATATAGAAGTTTCACAGGAAAATCCATTAGATGTCATAAAAGCAATAGAGGTAGTCACTCCCATTGTAAGCAATTTAGAGGTGACAGGTAAAAGGACCTTTCCAGATGCCATGGCATTATGTTCCATCAACATCCTCATCTCACAAGGAAGAATCCTCCATACCTCCACAGGGTGAGGTTGTCAAACAATGTCGTGCACTCGTATAGGTTGAACGCCCTCATGTTCCAACAATATGACTAACTTGTCTGCCACATCCTGGTGATACCTATCCCGGGGCCTGCATGGATGGTGGCCAGGATGTCTATCAACTAATTATGGCCCAACCTGGTTGGGATCCTTGGTATCCTCATCCTCTGGAGTGGGAGGAGTCGACCTGACCTCACCATAGAATGTGCCAATGTCTGCAAAATATATAGTACACAGTAATAATTAGAGTATTTCATTAAAGAATTTAATAATTAGAAGATACTTTGTTTGCATTAAGTATCAAAGAATAAAATGAAACTAGAGTAACTTAAACATAATGTTAACATTACCTCTCTCATTTGATGGCTCCTCTAGGGTAAAGAAGATATCAGGGCACCCTCTCTGGTCCAAGCCCACATATGGATATGCCATAATGTTTAGTGGATGGTCCTCCTCACTTCCTTACATCTGGAGCATATATGACGTGATCCTAGACGTGAAGTCAGGCTGCCCTCTCTTGGGCATCAGCTGCCCCCACCTATGCATGCGCATCTTCGTCATCGACCTATAAGGGAGGTGTTGAAATGGTCTGGTGGGCGGAAACCTTTAAAAAAATAGACAAAAAAAACTCTAAACAAAAATTGAAGTTGAACCTCCGCTTAATGAATGCACGACATCTACATGAAGCATAACAAAACTAACACAAAAAATGGTAGATCACCTAATGCATATAGGTCTTTGCACTCAAGAGTTAACATAATATAGTAGAGGACAACAAATGCACTGCCCATCACTAGAGGAGTGTGCCATCATCGTAAGTAAAAAAGATAGGCACCTAACCTCCTCTCAACCAAAAGAAGAGACCCTAAGCTACCCACCACTGACCTAAAAAACAATGGGATGGATGACCTTGTCACTAATATATCTCAAAGAGTAAGCTAACTGACTCTCTTCTGCAGATCCAGTTAGGACATCAGGGAACTGGGGAAAATCCTCCCCTCTCCTAGATAGCCTAGTGATGAAATAGATGTCCTGCTTAGTGGGTTGGAACCACTTACTTAGACCAACATGAGATGCTTGCCTACGGTGATCCCAACATTGGATGAATTGACACAACAATGTTGAGTTGCCCTTGAGGGATGTATCCCCTTTATAGAACTTTAGCAGGTTGGAAACCCTAAAGATCTCTTGAGTAGGAGGAGTAATGGGCTGAGGGTACAAATCCCTCTCCCTCTCTCTGGCCTCCTAGTATCTAACCATGTTGAACTGATCAATCTTTGCACGCTTTGTCAAGCAGCTTATCGCTGCTCACATCTATGTTTCACTTATAACATGAATCAGTGTTATAAAGATATCTTAAAACATGTAATATTTAATTCAATTAAAGTCTTATTTAATAACATGAATAATACTTTTTTTCTCTCAAAACAATTTTTTTTATCAGTGGTGGAACCAAATAATAGAGTTGTGACGCTAACAGTGCTTGTATATAAAAATTGCACCGCACACGGTGCATTCATATACAAACTGCACCAACAACGGTGCCTTTTATATATAAACTGCACCGTGGATATATTGAGTTTTGTTCAATTTATGGCTTTACTGGTTCACCATTTAATGATGAACGTACTAGGTAACTTGGTGCTGATATTATAACATAGCGCACCATTTCGAGTTATTTAAGTTTTTTAAAACAATAGTACGAGTGCATTTTGGACACATCGTCGCCTCATAAACGAGAAAAACAAGTTGCGGTGAGATTATGTTTAATGGCAACACCGTCTATGAATTGTACAATTGTTTTAAATATAAACGGTGTGCTAGTTCGAACTTAGTGAACTAGATGAGACTGTGCAGATATTATATCCTACCACACCGTTAGGATATTTTTTACAGGTTTTGAAAATTGTATTGTCAAGACGGTGCGTATGATTACAAATGCGCTAGTGCATTTTGAAAAATTTGGTAATCAATGCGCTATATTTAACCAGAAGCACTATTGTTTATGTTAGTTTAAAGTCGATAAAGAATGTGTCCATGGTGCGCCTATTACACTTCAAAGTAATGAGTATCGGTGCGCTTAGGTGAACTACAAGCATCGTGGAATTATGAGTATAGTTGGTTTGTAAAAGTTTAATTGCCTATAGCGATTTGTTATAATAACGTCAACGCACTTGGATCGATGTGGTGTATTTAACGAAAAGCACCGAGTATTTAATTTTAATCTATTTTATTTAATATATAATGGTGTGATCTATACACATATGGGCACTAAAAGGTCAGTGCTGATATATAAATAGGAATACATCGAGATTTTGTTAATTATTTTTAAAATAAAATAAATTTTATTTTGGTGAGTTGTGAAAACTAAATGCACCGTATGAGCGATGTGTTAATTATGTTCGACTTGCCCGTTAGTGATGCTCCCTGTAAAATTTTACAGGGTGCCTCGACTTCTAGTGTGAGCTGAATGACTTGAAAGCACCACGCTAATTTTTAGAAAATTTTGGGAAAAAATGATAAATAATTGCTCAATTGGAAAAAATAATTTGCTAAAAATTTAAATTATGAAATAACAATTAATTTAGTTGTTGAACCACACATAGGGGAGGCATCCTCAATATGTATGGGAAATTTGAATTGTTTTGCCACCGTTTGGCAAGATTCAAACTATAGTAAGCAGTCAATGGGAATGGGCAATGTGTCCATAGCCAACAAGGAATGAGCACAGGTGGCAAGGGGTCGAATAGGGGATGTACAACACTGGTGCAGATGACTCAGACGCACTGTGAAGGTGTAAAAATGAGTTTGAAGCCACGATAATTTTTTTATTTAACCTTGTTCTAGTGTGCTCGATAATAATGACCGCACCGTGGTAAGGTTTTTCAATAAAATTTAACGTTATATATATATATATATAATTTTTAAAATTTAACGTTATATATATTTTAAAGTTTTTAAATAAAATATATTACAGGGTGTTTATGTTTATTAAAACGCAACGGTGCATTTAGGTTTACTTAACGCACCAGTTTGGAATTATCTTTTTTTTTTTCGCTTGATGATTTTTTTGGATGTGGTGCAACATGTTATATGGCTTCCTAGTGCGTCTTTGTTGCAATTGCACCGATGCGTTTGGATGAAATTAAGCACATTGACATAAAAACCTCTAGTAAACTTCTAACCCCTTGCCTCTGCTACTGACCACTATAAATGGATATTTGAACTCTTTTGATCAGAGCTCTCACTATAACCTTCGCTACAGGGCCTTTTCCTTGTAGTGTTCATAGGTTTCAGTGGTTACAGGTTCTTGGATTACAGATACACCACTCATAGGTGCTCAGACTTCATGATCACAATCTTTAGATGTCAGGGATGAGCAAGAGATACTTGCACCACTGGAGGATACTTCAAGGAGGAGGAATCCGAGATGGATTCAACATACTCTAAGGGATGCACATGATCATGTGGAGAGTCCCAAGAGTTAGGGAGAGTAGGCCACCAAAGAGATTTTGCTGCTATGTGGATTTTATGAGCAACATCTATGAGCAGGATCCTTCCACTTTTGAGGAGGTAGTTGATCAACATGTATGGAGATATGTCATAATGGAAAAGTATCTTTCCATCATGAAGAATGATGTCTGAGAGGTTATTCTGAGACTTGAAAGGAAGTCAGTGGTGACTTCCAAGTGGATTTACAAAATCAAGCATGTTGCGAATGGTAGCATTGAGAAGTACAAAGTTCAGTTTCTGAATCGGGGGTTCTCATAGGTAAACGGAGTAGACTACGAGGATACCTTCACACTAGTAGTGAGATACGCTTCGATTAGGGCTATCATGTCCATTTCAACAAGATGGGTTGTAGCCGTCATTAGATGGATGTGAGGATTGTATTTATGAATGTCATCATAAAAGATGGAGTGTATATTTAGCAACCACTAGGATTTGAGGTGCATGGGAGAGAGTATAATGTGTGCATATTGAAAAAGGCTCTCCACGTACTCAATCAAGATCTCAGAGCTTGATATCTTAGGATTGTCAGTTACTTGATATAGTTGGGATTTGTGAAGAGGGAGGCAAATCTGAATCTATATTACATCTAAGTTAGTGAGGATCCACTTATTATTATCCTTTATGTGGATGACCTCTTTCTTACGATGTTATAGAATTTCATCAGAGAATGGAAGAGGGATCTAGCTATTGAGTTTTAGATGAAGGAAAGTGGTATAATGCATTACTTTTTGGGGTTGTAGATGTGTAGAGTCCAAGTAAGATTTTTCTTGGATAGGGGAAATATTGTAAGTTTTAAACTCGTGTAGAGAAGCAAAGCATACAGATTATTTTAAGCAAAACAAAGATTACACCACAACATTCACAAATAAACACTTATATTTACCGTGGAAAGCCTTAACCGGGAAAACCAACAAACCTTGGAGCCACACCTCCTATTTTCCAATTATCATTATGAATAAATCACAATATAATATAGGTATTCTGTAGCATTCAATATCGTAATTAGTTAACCCATATTAGAAAATAGAGCCCAATCCCTTAACTGGGATTAAATTGCATATTGTTAGAAAATTCCCCAAAATAGCCAAAAACAACCAATTTTGTTTGGCTCGCTTGCGGTAACCATTTCCAACATCGAAAACGGCCTAACAGTCGTTTTTTAACGGAAACAGGCCTCTTGGCCTGTTTTCGTGAAGGTGCCTAAAGGGATCATCAGACGCAACGCTGACAAATGCATCTCCCCTCCATGTGCACATGCAAAGAATATAACATATACCCAACAAATATGCAGTTGATATATTGTAGAGATTCGAGATGGCATATTGTAGTTCTATGCCAACACCTATGATAACCAACTTGAAGAAGCTTTATGCTTTTGAGTTAGAGTTATTTGATCCCAACTTGCATCATCCGTTTATTGGGTCCTTGGTGTATCTAGTCAAGACTACACTGGATATTTGTTTTGTCGTGAACACTCTCAACTAATTTATGGTTGAGCCTAGCAGAGTGCACTAGATCTCAACAAAACATGTTCTCTGCTACTTGTGTGGCACTGCAGATTTTGGGTTAAGCTATTTATAGGGGGATGGAGTCATATTGGTTGGTTTCAATGACTTAGATTGGGTAGGTAGTGCGGTTAAAAGGAAGAGCACCTTTGTGTGTGGCTTCAGCCTAAGCTCGGCAGTAGTGTATTGGTTCAATAGGAAGTAAAAGTTGGTTGCATTGAGTTCTGTTGAGGCAAAGTATATGGCTACTAGTTTGTCAAGTTGTGAAGCCATATGGCTTCGCAAGCTACTTGTTGGGTTATTTGGTCAGTAGTTTCATCTGACGGTGATTCATTGTGACAATCAAAGATGCATTAAACCCTCATAGAATCCAGTGCTTCATGATTAGTTGAAACACATTGAGATCATATACCACTTCATACGGGACTATGTTCAAAGAGGGGCAGTGCAACTTCAGTACATTTCTACATATGAGCAGGTTGTAGACATCCTCATGAATGATTTGATGAAACATGAATTTGTTAGCTTCATAGATAAGCTTGGGGTGGTACAAAACAACTTGCTCGCTAAGAGGGAGTGTTGAGTTTTTATAGCTCAGATGGTCTTTTACATAGGCTTGGTGTCTAAGCATGTAGAAAGTGACCAAAAGTTACTTTCCTAGACATTAAATTTATTTTTATAAAGTTAAAGTGACTTTTTCTTATGGTGAGTGAAAAATGACTTAAGTTGTGATAAAGTGCAAAAATATGACAACCATTGATCTTGAAACTCTAAGATTTAATCTTGGCCATCCATCTTGAAAGACAAAGACACAGCTTCATTTCTCATTTATAAAGAGGAAAAATGAGTTATAGGAGAGATATAGACACAAAGCGAATAGAGAGTAATAGAGGTGAAGAAGAGAGGAGAAGAGAGCAGTAGGGGTGGGAGGGGGGGACATTTCCTAAGAGGAGAGAGGGCATGACTCCCAAGAAAGCATGTCAACATTTAATGCACATATAGTTGGTCTGTATAGCTTAATAGGTGGTATGGATTTCAAGGATAATACAACAAGAGACAGAGAGCATGAATTTCAAGGAGCCATACACCAAATTTTTGGCACAAATCCCAAGGACTATACATAAGAAATCTAGGCATGATTTTCGAGGTCGTACAAGACATACCTATTGTTGTGCATAAAAATTGAGGAGGCCATATATCTGATCAAGCAAGGAAAATTGAAGTTTGTTGCATTTATTGTAGATCATACAAGTCCATTTAATGTCGATTTTCATAGCTGTCAAACTTGGAGATTTGATGTGAGCTCATTAATAAAAAATCTCTTTTAATTGGTTTTCCTTATGGGGTTTTTCCAGTGGTAATTAACCCAAAAACCTCTGTGTCAAATTTATGTGTGTGTTGTTTTATTTCATTACAAGTAGCAAGTTAAAACTCGTTGTGTTTTAGTTTATAAATTTCATATTTGAATGCATTTATAGTTTGTGCATTAATCTTGAGAATACATTTATTGGGTACTGAAATCAGTGTTGGGTTTGAGAAAAATTTACAGTCTCTGTCTTTAGCTCTTCCAGAAGGTGTCCAGAACTTATAGGTTTTTGGGGACTAAAAAATTGTCATTTACTGGTTGAAGCCAAGGAGACCCCCCAAAAACATCGTCCTAGTTCCTATCTATGATTAGATTATTAGACTAATGGGACATTTACAAAATGTTTCCTTTGAGCACATTTATAGAGAAAGGAATGCACAAGATGGTCAACTATTAAAAACAAACATATAGGTGGAAGAGGGTAAGTGGCTTAGATGGAAAAATGTGCTTATGACTCAGGTCCCTTTCCATTTCCACGATAAACTCATCATAAGTTTTCTTTTTTTATCTGCCTTATGAGGACATTCTTGATGATGTACAATTTAGGTCCCTTTCGAGGATAAACTCATCATAACTTTTCTTTTTTATCTGCCATATGAGGATATTCTTGATGATGTATAATTTAGCTATTCAATATTTTGATAGTTATGTGTTGTTTTGGAATTTATGATGAAAGTTAAAATCATTAGTTATTAAATTTGAAATCATAATTACGCCGAAGGCGTTTTCCTTATGGCGACATAGTCTCAGAAGATTCCTCGTCTCCCTGGCCATTCACACTTCGACAGGTGTCGCACCGGATTAGCGAATGGATCCTGGACAAGTGTTGTGCTAATCAGTCATATTTTTTTTCTTTTGCATTTTAGTTGGTTCCCCGATTCTACAATCTCGATTGGCAAACTTATGTCCCGTAGACCGCTGGTGTCCTCTGTATTACGGTCATTGTTGCACATGAATGGATTGATTGCTAGTTGCAGGTCGTTCTTTGGAGTTGGTGTTTAGCGTTTTTTTTCTTCTGCATCTTAGTTGGCTCCTCGATTCTGTAATCTTGATTGGTGACCTTCTGTCCCGTAGACCGCTTGTGTCCTATGTGTTACGGTCGTTGCTACACGTGAATGGATTGATGGATTGATTGCCAGTTGCGGGTCGTTCTTTGCAGTTGGTGTTTAGTGTGTTTTCCTGACAGATGGCTTGCTTGTATTGTCTACTCTTCCATTTGTTGTCCTAAACCACTGGTCCTAGCGATTTTTTGTACAGGATTTTACTGTCCTTCCTCGTGGTTCATTTATCTCAATTCGGCAAACTCATTGCCGACGATTTTGCAGAGTTTCAGTTCACCATTTTTTGTGGGTTTAGTTTATGCTATTCTCGACGAGTTTTTTGTCTTTATGCTCACAATTTGGTTGAGCTTCCATTTTACTGGTGCTTTAATGAATTGAATACACTTTGCCCATGTCCCTTCATCCATTGGCATTAATGTTTCATCAATGCGTTGTTGCTAAATTAATGCAAGAAAGCTTGTCATATGATTTAGACATGGGTCAATATCTTCATCTTTGCTCAGCTTATGACGATCTTCAAAATCTTGTTACAATACTGCATTTGTTGTTGCACTGCCTTTGCTTTGCGCATATAAATAGACCTTCAGGTAACCACATATTGATTTTGGTGCGGTTCATTTACACTTCAAAGTTTGCAGTTTCTTTAAATTTGCAGGTATTCCTTTAGTCTGCCTACATTTTTTGAAGATTCATTTAGTCTGATTATGAGATGGTCAAACACCCTTGCTGTGTTTTCCTATTATTGCTGCTTTGTCTGATTATTAGTTATTTATGTATTTTGTTTTACAGTTTGCAGTTTCTTTAAATTTGCAGGTATTCTTATAGTCTGGTTAAATTTTTTGAATAATCATTTAGTCTGATTATGAGATGGTCAAACACCCTTGCTTTGTTTTGTTGTTATTGTTGCTTTGACTGAAAGAGAATGACATAATCCTTGCTTTGTTTTAGTTCAACAAAAATAAAGCAAGGGTGTTCAATGAGATGCTTAAACACCCTTGCTTTGTTTTGTTGTTGTTGCTGCTTTGTCTGATTATTAGTTATTTATGTATTGCCTCATATTTTTTTTTTCCCGGCAATCAAAAATTTGATACATTTTTACCTGAAAGGAACTCGAAAACCGCAAATGCCAAACGCCTTTGCTTTCTGCATATAAACACATCTAAAGGTAACCACATATTGATTTTGGTGCGTTTCATTTACACTTTACAGCTTCATGTTTCTTTAAATTTGCAGGACACCAGTAGTCCATAGTTATATTACGCTATTTTGTAATCGTAAACTAGACTAAATAGTAAACTGGAGTTTTACAAGCACGTTCCAAATAGTTGAATCATGCGGAGGTCACTGACGATTTTTTATCATATAAATTTCTTAGACAAAAACAGTATTTAGGTTTCGGCTTTTTACCTTGTGGTTTGATTTAAGATTTTTATTGTGTGTTTCCGCAACCCACAACCCGCAATTTGCGAGATTGCGAAATGTGGAAAGGGAAAAATAAAATTACCCTATTTTGTGTGCTCGTATCCCGCATATCGTAATTCTAGGATATTCTGCTTTTGCCTTTGCGCTTTCAGCTTTTTACCATGTAGTTTGATTTAAGTTTTTTTTTGTGTGTTTCTGCAACCCGCAATTTGGGCGATTGCGCATTGCAGAAAGGGAAATAAAACTTCGCTATTTTGTAATCACGCATCCTGCTATTTTGTAATCCCGCATCTCGCAATTGCAGGATGCGGGTGGTGAATGAAATATTATTTTGTAATCTCGTATCCCGCAATTGTGGGATGTGAGTTGCGGGATAGTGAATGATATATTAATCTATAAACTGTGTAATATAATGAAGAATACTAAAGGAATACAATTAAGAATTAAAATATTTATAGTGAAAATTGAAAGAGGACACAAATTAATTTATTAATGTTTATTTCAAATTTTGAACAACTGTCATAGAATCAATCTCGACAGTACTTGTCTCATGCTCATAGGTAGAGATAAAATAGCATAGATATTGGTACACCCCAAATCTCAATATTCCCCCTTGGTGTAAGTTCAGGAGGGAAAAAAATTGTGTCATATATGCAGTTTTTTTTGTCATTCGATCACATGAATATGTGATATTGCGATTTTTTTTTTGGTCTTGCGCTGTTTCATTTCACGGGAAAAAAAAACTATCACACTATGGAGAGTATGCTAACTGAAGATTCTATTTCACTCTTGCTGCATGGCGTTGTCAACATTTGCCCACTGGTACAAGTCTCCTCGTTAAACCAAGTGAACTCACTGAACTCATCATCTATTCGGTTCCGAATTTCTATCTTAGACAGGCTTCAAAAGCATGAGACATTCCTTCCAACTATATATAGTAGTCTTGTAGAAACTAGACAACTAATGAAGGATCTATAATCAAACTTACCAAGTGTACATCGAACATTGTACATAGTGTAACGTATGTTTAATTTCCATTATGTCTTTGTCCACTTAATCATTTTCACATTGTTCATGCATCCAACGTTTTTCTATCCCATTCAACTCTAACATACTTCTTCTCACAGGACTATCACATTGCTTGCACTCGAAGCTATCACAGTGGATGCAACAATTATTGGAGATCCTGCACCTTACCACTTACTTGTACCTTCTCCCTCACAAAGTTGTTCCTCTGTTCCAGTGAATCCTAGCTCAATAGATGAAAACCTTGCCTTAGCTACATCAACTATTCCATTCACATCACTCTCCTCTTCTATAAAAGTTTGGAACATTCAAGGTCGAGTTATTGCCAAGACAAAGCTACATGAATATGGAAACCAACGAGGGTTTGGAAAAATGTTTGGAGTTGACATTGTTAATGCTTGACATGATGAAATACATATGTCTGCATTCAATGAATTGGCACTCTCTTTGTATGACCAAATACATATAGGAGTAGTGTACATAGTATCAAATGGCATAGTGAAAGCATCCAATCCAATTTTCAACCATTTGAAAAGCCATAATGAGATTTTCCTAGGTTCCTCCTCAACCATCCAACCATGCTTAAATGAATACCCCTTAATACGTTTTTTCTTTTTCTTTAACTTTAAAACTATTCATGAGATACAAAGTATACGTGTCAATTCCATGGTGGACCTTATTGGCCTTGTCATTTCAATTTCTCCAACATCCACAATATGAAAACGAGATGGTGTTGAGACTGTTAGGCGCACTACTGGACTCTGTGACATGTCAGGCTATAGTATTGACATAACACTTTGGGGAGAGCATTGCCAAATTGAAGGAGCCGAGCTTGCCAGCCTCCGTGGTTTACCTACGCCTCAAGCTCTAGGAATCAAAGGTAGTTGTGTTACAGATTTTAGCGGAAAAATTGTTGGAACTATTTCCAACGCTACTGTTTTTATAAACCCATAAATTGAACAAACTTTAATTCTCCAAAACTGGTTTCATGAAAATGGATTTCGTTCAGCATCACCATCGTTGAGCCGAAATTTCAATGCCTCTCACTCTGGTTCTCATAAAGTCATTACCATCAATGACCTGCAAACTCTTCAATCATCTGAAAAAGTTCTTTCGTACTCTCTTGTAGCAACCATCACAAATGTTAACATGGATGAATTTTATTTCCTTGCATGCCCTCTTTTTGTTGACGAAATACAATGCATGAAAAAGATTGCTCACAAAGTTGGAGACATTTGGCATTGTGCTAAATGTGACGGAGAGTTTCTTGAATGTGACTACCGATATATACTAAAGGTTGACTTGGAAGATGTTACTGGATACCTTCATGGTGTGATAGCATTTGATGATGCTGCAAACCAACTCATGGGAATTTCTACAAAAGATATGTGTCTTCTCTCAACTAAAACAACGTCACTTGATGGAATAGTGGAGAGGATCTGTAACAAAAAATTACTTCTTACTCTTTCAGTTAGAACAGAGATCTTATGCGGAGTTGCACGCATAAAAGTTGTAATTGTCATTGTTAAGAACACATAAACGGTATTTTCAGATGGACACATAAATATATACATTTTTTCAACTTGATACTTAACCATTCTTCATTGTTTATAATGAATGCTTTTAATTGTCAATTTTAACTCCGTGTTTCATTGTTCAACATAGCAGGGTATTTTTTTAACTCTCTTATAGCACCACTTTCTTGCAGTCTCATACTTCCAATGTACAAGCTATCACTTACCATTTCTTATGCAAATTGGTGAAAAAACCTATATGGTAGTTTTTAAATACAATACTATTTTGCTATCCTGTTTTTTATAAAATGCACAACTTTGTTCTCTTGTTTCTGGGCACAACTTTTAATTACTCTGTACATAACAATAATTATAGTTACTTTTTTTTCATATATACTTTCTCGCACTACACTTCGTTCTTCTATATTACCGTTTTCTTACAATTACCAAGTTACAACTTGAAAAACAAAATTTACTCCAGTTATATTATTTTAAGCTACATTCTACTTCCCCATATGCAATGAATTAACATTTGTTTTTTATCTTCTGCTTTATATCCACATAGTTTCCAGTTAATACATATACAAAATGTGTCGCTGCCAACAATCAAAGATTCTAGGTGTTTAACAAGTTTACAATTTTCTTGTAGGCATTATGCCAAATCATGACAAGGAACAAGCCAATGCACGAAGAAGAGTTTTATATGC
The DNA here is from genome assembly GCA_001517045.1 of Pseudotsuga menziesii. NCBI lineage: Eukaryota > Viridiplantae > Streptophyta > Pinopsida > Pinales > Pinaceae > Pseudotsuga > Pseudotsuga menziesii. The sequence goes on from LPNX010243891.1 coordinate 216,701, forward strand.
ACAAAACAGAGATAAAAACAACAAGAAACAATGTCTTCTTTACAGGTCTGCTCGTCTTTGTGTGGATATGTCTTCTTCAAATTCTCTTACAGAACCCCTTGACTCAGCTTCACTTCCATCTCCTGTGCCAAATCCATTGAACAACCACCTCAATGATGCACATCAATGATTTCGTAAAAAAATGGACCAACTAGATGATATGCATGTCTGCTCGATTTGCAAAGAATGTTACCTTGGTATTGTAACAAAAAAGTTCCATGAAGCATACGCTTGTTCAGGTTGTATTCTAGAACGAAAAGGGCATCGCTTTTCATTGGAAAACAATATGGACCTGGGCAACCAACCAACTCTCCTTGCAGTACTTACATAGGTTGAAGAGATGCTCATTAGTCGTGCTAACCCAATCTTGCAAGTGACACATGCTCATGGTGGTCAATATAAATACTCTGGTCATACTATTTGCTTCCCCCAAGACATTTCCAACATTGCCACATACCTAGCGCATTTAGTATCAGAACTCGACATCCTCGTTGTTCGAAAATGCAATTCTACAAACAAATCATATGAACAGTTTGTTAGTCAAACACATGTTCTTGCTGCCCTTCAATTCAAAATGGAAAATGACCCATACTACAAGGATGTACAAATCAACCCAATTGCATTAGCTTCTTTGCCTCTTATTTCAGCAGACATTTCACCTTTGATTCTGCATCTTTTAATAGCAATGCTACATTATCTCATCAGCAAAGCTTGTCCTGTACATATCAACCACCAAATTCATTTGAACCCTATGAATTGGAGTCGTTGTCATTTATTTCAACACAAACTAATGCTAGAACTAAGGTTGAAGAAATTAGACAGTTGTTACACATACCAAAGATCCCACTACCACCTTCCATTGATTGGCCTCCTATAGAAATGTCCCCTATCAATGAGTACAACACAGAAGGCCTTCTTTCCATGGCTTTTCCAACTTTGCTTCCCACAAGTACAACAATGTTATTACAACCACGCATTCATGAAGTTGATATGCAGGAACATGCACTTCACCTTATTCACTATCATGACAACAGATTTGCCCAACATCCTTGCTTTCGATACTACATATACAATCTAATTGTGTGTCATTGAAGTAATGCTACTGCCTCTGTTTTTGTCAAAAAAAATATTGAAGATACACTAGCTCCCACAGTACATGAGCTTGTCAACCAATTGCAAGACATGCCGAATGATAAAATTGGTGAGTATGTCGCAAGATTTGGGTCTTCATTACGTGGAACATGTTCATATTGGGACAAAAGTAGAGCTGAACTGACAAATATGATCAATCAACAAGGTACACCAACGTTCTTCTTCACCCTTAGTGCAGCTGACACAAAATGGCCAGATTTGCATGCTCTAATGCCTGCTAAACGTCCTAATGGTTCAGCTCAAGCTTATCAATGGAAGGTTCACAACATCATATCAAATCCACATATTACATCAGAATACATGCACAATAGATTCAAAACATTTCTTAAAGAGGTGCTTCAAAAAGTTTTTCATATAATCGATTATTGGTGCAGGTATTATACCATCTATTCCTTCCTATTTTTCTCTATGTATTTTTAACTTTATACAATTTATTTCTAATATATGCTTTTTCCTCCCATGTAGATATGAATGGTTGTAACACCCCGGTTTTGACCCCGTTTGCATTAAATGTATATGATGTATATATTGTAATTGATCGTGGTGTGGAGCTAAAGGCAAAAGCCCCACCATCGATTTGGTTGTGTTATGTTTCGACGATTGAAATTGTTGTCAATGGTATATCGTGATATATGGCACATTATAGCTCTGGGATTATGTAAATATGCATTTTAATTAAATGAACCCCAACCAGCTATGTCAATGCAACCATGATGAAAAGGGCATTATTTTCTTAAGGATAAGGAGGGGGAATTATTAAACGTTGAGCCTATGGGGAAAAGCCATGTGTCAGCTGTTGAACCCATCTAGTTGTCACCCACCCTTTTGACTTACTCACCTTTCCTTGTCTCATGAATCAACTACCACATTAAAACCTTCTGTTGTTAGTTGGGGCAGTTATTGTCCGGCAGAGGTGTGTGGCAGGACTGTCAGTCCTTGCCCACATGCATACTCCACCAGCAGAATCTTTCACTTCACGTGGGTAGGAAAATGAGGGGGGCTCTCCATTCTGGTCCATCCTCACGCAGGGACAATCATTCTCTTCTCCTCACGCACAGGCTGGGGTTGTTTTCCTCATGCACAGATTGGGATTCATCATCGTTTTCCTCTTGCAGAGAGCTGGGGGAGCCGTTTTCTCTCATCCACGATTTTCCTGTGAATGAGCCATTCACGATTTCTGTTGTGGAGGTGTGGTTTCTATACCGATTTTGTGGTCTATGTATATGTTTTCCCTGTCCAGGCTGAGAGTCGGATCTCCTCTCCAATTCTTCGGGCTATGTATTTTCCCGTTGCTTCAGTGTTGAGATCAGGGTTGTTATTTTTCCCACGATTTTGTTTGCTGTGGTTCCATTTACGTTTTTGGGTTGTTGTGGATTCTATTGAGTCATTTTGGCCACGATAGGCCCAAGAACGACTCAGGAATCAAATTCCCTAGTCAGAGCTGTGGATTGCTTGTCTTGTTGCGTGTATGCAGTGGTTGGTCTTCATACTATGTTGGAGTGGGAATGAAGGCTTGGGTTGCTTGATAAACCTGGTGTGTTTGGGAACCACACAGACAGAGCTAGAGGGTTGGCTTTCTTCTCCACAACCCCTGAAGAGCACTGGAAGGGAAGTCAGGGTTTGAGGGACTGTGTAGCAGAGAAGGGACTGATTTCCTTGTATTGGGTGTGTGTGGGTGTCCTAGAAGTCAGGCTAGTTCTGGTGTAGGTGTCCTTAGCTCTTCAATGAGCTCACCAGCTTAGCATTCAGCTTTTCCCAACTCCTTGATGGCTTAATAAACCCAACTGTGTTGGCTTGGCTGATTTGTTGATGGCCTGATAAACCCAACTATGTTGGCTTGGCTGATTGTGTATCCTTGGCTATGTGTAAGCCTGCTTGTTCCTTATTCCTTAGTGAATCATGCCCAGCTTGGGAGTGGCAATTGTTAACACCTGTATTTTACAAAAAAGATGCAAGACCAAGGGGAGGTGAGATTTTGTTAATTAAATACTTTGGGCTAAGGATATAGTACAAAGGGGGCTTGATAATCTAAAGAGCAGCCGAGTCGGAAAAGATCCTGAACCATGGTCGAAAGGAGAAGCAAATCAATGGCTTATACCCTTTCCGCCATCCAGAACATACGAGCAAGATAGGGGAATTTCGGGCCTCTAACAGCCTGCACACATCAAAGGTTTTAACATTGCTCAGAGCTGATCTACGGCCCATGTCAAATTCGCTGGCTGAAAGTGCAAGGTGGATAAGGAAATGAAGGGCCAGCAGAATCGCATATAATCCTCCTAATCCTACGGACGAGGATTGAAGACAGAATTGACCGACGGGCGTGTTGGTTTCCGGAAAGGTAACGTGCACGCGCGATAACCTTTAGACCACCCAGCAGAAATGGACACGTGCCGCTCGATCCGACGGTTGGAGATCGCAGGATGGTGGATCGACGACGGAAAACGATTCCAGAATGGAGACTTGCGCACCCGATAAAACCCCAGCACCCGGCGCAATATGGTACGTGACGCAAGATCGGACGGTTGTTGAACGCCTGGCATCCCATCGACGGCCTAGAAGAATTCCGGAGGAAGAACTAGCGCAGAGGATAATTCCGGATTACCCGGGGGAATCTGGTATGCGGCACTTGATCTGACGGTGTAGTAGTGACGGCGGATCACATCAACGGGCGAGGGCGATTCCGCTGAGCAAAGTTGCTCGGCGGATTAAGATGGAAGAGCCCAGCGGAATCGATAGACGAAGCACGATCCGACGGCCCACCCGCGAAGGCAAAACAGATCGACGACTGCAGATGACTCCGGGGCCCAAAGTTGCACGACGGTTAAAGCGAGGAGGCTCAGCGGAAAAGGGACATGTGGCATGTGACCCAAGGGCCAGGAATTCACACAGAAGGGATCGACGGTCAGAAATGAACCTGGAAAAGAAAGATGCGCGAGGGTTAGAGACAAGTAGTGGTTGCGGAAATAAATGCCTCCCACGTGTCAAATCAAGGTGGTCCTATAAAGGCGAAATTGACATCTTCTATGATTATTTTATTTCTCGGGACCCGGCGAAAAGGACCTGTCGATTTGGGCGCTTCCAGTTGTCAAGTAC
>LPNX010243924.1:0-10274 GCA_001517045.1 Pseudotsuga menziesii
TGTTATTATTTTTTCTTAATAAGTTTGTTAAAATATGTGTATGTAGATATCTTAGGTAGCTTGTTATTATATATTAAAAGAGATTAACATTTTTTACTTGATTGAAACTTTTTTATTGGATTGAAGAGTAGGTGAGTGAGTTTATTTTCTATAAAGATAATTTTGTTTTCATTCTTGTAAAACACCTAAAAATGATATATACATATACATATACATATACATGCTTTTACATTTACTTAGCAAATCCTAAGCATGAGTGTTGCTAGTTAGTTTTAGTATACTTGTTGGTTAAGACAGGTTTGTTGAAGCTTAAGATAACATGACCCTACATAGGTTAGTTTTAATGTTTTTAATCCTAGTTCTATGTAAATACCAATTCTAAGGTATAAGCAATTGTGTTAAACATATTTTATAAAAATATCATGGAAGAGGTATGTGTCTAGTCATAACTGTAAGAGGACATTATTCATCTTTGAAAGTTTATTGCTCATTCTTGACTTTACTTGTTCGTTCACTTCAAAAATCAAAATAAATTAATGCCATAAGAGCTACAAAGCTACCAACCCTAAACTGATCCAAATCACTAAAAACCTTCTTCCCCATGCTCAATTCCACAAGGTCAATTGTTTTTCAACAATTTCCTTTTAAAATTATCATTTGGCAATTAACCTTCGGCAATTTTCTTTCTACATTGTACATTGTTGGTTGTTGCCTCATTCAACATTGCAAGATTACATTTTAACTTATAAAGTTATCGTTCCTCAATTAGATTTCCGCATTGCAGATACATTTTAACTTATAAAGTTATCGTTCAGCAATTAACCTTGGGCAATTAGATTTCCCCATTGTGAATTATAGGTTGCAGGATTACATTTCAACTATTTAAAATTATCCTTTAGGAGGCAATCTTCTGCAATTAGCTTTCTATTATATGCTTATAACTTCCTCTTTGATTTAGATCTCTCTGTGGTCGGAATATGGCAATGCATTTGCTTGAATGTGTATTTTATGTTCTAGATGATTACATTAGCAAAGGCAATGCCAAATAGACGCTCAAAAATCTAGCTCAAAAAGGAGGACTAGATACTGCAAAATAGACACTACTATCACAACAGCTAATTCTTTGGACAACACTACCAAATCGAATTAATTTCTCTGTTGTTTTCATTACCCGATTTTGACCTGCAATTGAATCATGAAATGGTTAACTGTGCTGAATGCACTTACTTTCCAGAAGTAGCTGCAGCAGCTGGGCTGACACCATCAAACAATATTTTATTTATACACTTGAACTTGGCTCAGTCCGTATTCAATTCTTGAAAAAAATTTCAAATCCCGCTAAAAGCTTACATTACCAACTAGGAGACAATATCTAAAACTTCTTTGATATGTGCCAACTGTTGTGATTAGTTAGGCCTCTTACATGCAAGTCATTTGTGAAATTGACATAGCTGGCTTCTCACCACAACAACAAAGTAATGAACTGAAGGTCAACTGTTATTCGGGGTTAATAATAGTTATTCATGAAATATCAAACAAATTGTGGTGGGGTTATTGTGTAACTAGTTACGACCAGTTCGATTGTGTGTCAATTTTGAGGGAGCTTCAAGCACACTTTTTACACTATATTTATTTATTACCTTTCATTAATTATAGCAAAACTATCATTACATTATATATTCAAAAGTGCGGATTAACATCAACTTAATATCGTCTAGTTTCTTCCTTTTTATACAAAATAGAAAATAGAGACAATTATGTTTGTTTTTAATTTTCTACTAAGTATTGTATTTAATAAAAAAAATCATAGTTTACTAAACAAAATTGTCGGATTCATTATAATGTTGCATAAAACTTATTACAAAATCTTATGTTAGTACAATGCCAACACTTTCAAAACATTATGTGGAACTAATGGAAGGTTATGAATCCCACTTCTTAGTCGACTATCATGCAACAATTGAGAAATAATGACAAAAGACATGGCATTATATGCATATCAAGTAGAAATAATTTAATAGAGGTGACCAATTTCTACTTCATGAAAATAAGTTCATGAAGTATCGAGAAAAACTCCAAATGCATTGGTTGGGACCTCTAATTGTTACAAAATTCTAAGACTCTAGAGTTGTTAAGCTTATGACACTTTTTGGTATTCTCCATCCAAGTTGGGTGAATGGAACACATGTAAAGCTATGTTTCTTTTTACTAATCCCATAAGAGGCCACTCTTATCACTAGGAGTGGTTTAGTTAGAAGTTAGGTTTCCTTTCAATCAAGTGAATTTCTAGTTCTCAATTTTTAGTCATTTATTTTAGTCTAGTTTTTTATTTGTTAGTTTTTAGTTACTTCGATCCATTGTGATCGGGGGACCCGCCATTCCCAGTTCACCTAATACCCTTGTAGTCCACCATTTCCACACTTCGGTATCGATGTCCCATTAAAAAGTGTTACGCCTATATCAAATCCCACTAGAAATATTTTTTGTCAGTTCCATCATCTCAGTTTCAACCTATTTCCATATCTCTAATGCATCAATTTTCCATCCAATTCCAACGTGACAAAGAACCACCTTGCAATTATTGCATGATGTTATAAGGGAACACATATTCATGTTAATACATAACATTAGTATGATAAGTCCAAGCCTTGCATATAGACCTACATTTTCAATGGAGATGATTTTGATGTCCCATGTGTTTACTCACGTTTTGAAATATGAATATCTTTATATCCCACAAGTTTATTTTCATCTATCTCCATGGATATGACCTCTATGGTTTATCTGAGTTACATTTCATGGAAAAAGAATAATTTGATGGATAAAGTTGTGCAGGAGCATCTATATTTTCCACAAAGTCCACTAGGAAGCTTGATCTTATGGATATTGTCTCCTTCCTTCCCTATTTTTCATGCTATGCCATGATTTCTTAGTGTCCTTGTTTTCACAGTTAACCGGAGCTCCTTCTCAAGGAGTCTTGTCTCCTGCTTCAAGAGAAATAACTAATTTTTAGACCATGATGAGACTTCCAAAGATGCTATTATGGAATAATTTTTTTAAGATGATGCAACACTAGCTTGTTTCACTCCCTATAACATCACAACTAACAAGCAACAACCTTTCTTGAAGGAATTTCTCTTATTCTCTATAAATTCCAATTGCCTTTAATGTCCCTAATACAGAAGATAAATATTGATGTTGTTCAAGACTAGATATTGTATGTCAATGATGCTTGGTGCCATAGTTGGATCCTTAACTTTAATATCTAGGAATAATCGATGCAAAATGTTCAAGAATTCAATCTGGTTGGCTTCAGAGTGTGTCAACACTTATGATCTAGGCCTATTGGCTTGTTTAGTTTTGGAAAGGATCATAAATGGTGGAATAAAGACTATACATAGTAACACACTATACATAGTTTCTTTTGCTTTAGAGAATGAGCCTAATGTTGTTATTGAGAAAGATAAGTGGCATAATAAGTTGGATGAAGCCTATGTATTTCTTTGTCTATCTATTTCTCCTAATCTTCTTTTTCACCTATATGGTTTGACCCGGACTCCAAAGCAAGTATGGAGCAAGATCGAGTCTCACTTTACAGTACAAGATGAGATAAGAGCACATCGGGGAGAATAAGTTATTCTCATTGATTCCAAGTAGTTTCGAATCTATTGAGGGTTTCCTGACCAAATTAAAGGCACTTTTTTAATTTCTCAAACAATGTGAGATAGAGAAGAAGGAATATCAATTGATCATTTCCATGCTATAAAAAATGTGTCTTGAATACTTAGTTTTTATGTCAACTTTTCATGCTACTAGGCTTGCTATTTCGAATTGGAAAAATCCTTCTTGGAGTACATTCTTTTATTCTCTAACAAATAAGAAAGATAAATTGATCTATATGGGTGCGATTAGAATATCCAAGGGAAATGAATATTCTTTTATAGGTCAAGGAAGTAATAACCCAAATTTAAAAGAGAAACAAATAGTGAAAGATAAGAAGCCAGAGTTAGATAATGAAGATGAAAGACTGAAGCCTACTGATGAAGGATCAATGAAGAAATTGAAGAAGAAAGGGAGAACATCCAAGTGTTCTTCTTGTATTAAGGGTTTTCATCCTAAGAATAAATGTTTCAAGAAGAATATGGACACCATGTCTCAACTACTTGAGAAGCATAACATTGAAATTCCAAATGAGCTAGAGAATCATTTCAAATCATTAGAACAATGTCATAGTGCACAGTCACATGGTAATATGAACTATCCCTTGAGTGCGAGAGTTAAATAATTTTCTCATATATGTGATATATATTCACTTTCCCATATATCAGGATCAGAAATATTAGTGCATTTCTTGAATAATACACCTATCAGTCTACTAGATTCATCTCCCAATGATTGTGTTTTTTCACTAGATCCTCAGTTGTCCTTAACAAATATTCCTCACTTCATTCAAATAGTTATAATTATGATTTAGAATCATTTTTTCATGCTTAAATGCATGTTATGACATCATAAATACCATCATCTATACATTTGAATACCCCTAAGGCTATACAAAGTCCAAGTTCATTAGTTGATTTCTTATTGGTTTCCTATGCAGTGTTACTTATATCTAATGGTTTCAAGTCTTGTCTGTTTTTTATTGGTTGGTTATCCATGACATTAGCCATCCTTTGACTCATTTTACACATTTTTGGATTTGTTCTAATAATATATGTGTCATATATAAAGTCCATCTATCATTCAACATTTTACGTCCATCAATTTTCTCGACTTACTTATCTTTTTTCTACTCTAGCCCCATATCCTCATGGAGACACTATAGATTTGGTATTTTCTGCTACAAATGATAATATTTCTGATATTACAAAGGCATTTCAACCTCATTTTATAATTTATAAGATGCTACAATAGTTTGAAAAGAAGATGCATGGTCTATTTCATCATTTTGCAGCTATACAAGGAACTAATTTTGGTACAGGAGCATCGTGGCATGCTAGTAATGTGATGAGTTGGTCACATGATGTGGAATCTTTTGTAACCATTTTTGTTTTGAGTCATAGTCGTATTAGTGGCATAGGGAATCGTTGTGGATCATGACTCCCTACATGGAAATCAAACCACCGGTAGTTTGTTTCAGACAAGGACGTTTTCATCATGTGTCATAGTGCTTGTTTACAGTTACAGGACCACTCAGGATAGGAGTAGCAGTTTAGCATAAATATACAGTTTACAGATGTAGAGGGGGTTCTGCTCTTCAACATTTATAATTCCGAGTTTGTAGAGAGAGGATAGACCTATGTCTCGTTCCTACTTGTAAATATTTTGAAGAATCAAAATGAGAGAGATCCAAGCTGTGTGAATTTTCCTTTATTGCTTAATAGAAGGATTAACCATGTGTTTATTGGGTTTTTAGCCATTTATGCATGTGCTGTGTTGAACTGTATATCTTACAGAGTCAACTTCGACGTCTTCTTGAACAATTGTGTATTTATGAGAAGTTACTATATTCATGGATCAATTTCTTTCATGAATAGTTGAAGTAGACTATAAATGCATTCATAAGAGTGCTAGGCTAAAGAATCAGGAATATTGCAACCTAGATTGATGAATTTCATGATCAATCGGTGCAACACACAGATTTTCTACCATTGACAAGTTTTGGAGAGAATGAACAGTCGAGATTGAGTCCACAGATAGAGATCTCATGGTCCAGAAAATGCTCGCAATGGAGGTTGCGAGGAAGTTAACAGGTCTGTAGAGATCTCAGAGGTCTACACAAAAAGAAGATCGATGGTGAATGCCACAAGGATCTGATGGCTAGGAAAATTGCAGAGAAAAATTCACAGAGAGGAAGTTCCGAGGAAGAAACTTTGGAAATTTGGCAGCCCGCATTCTGCGTCCCACAACCCAGTTGTGGGAAGGCTGTTGTGGAAGGAAAGTCATGGACCGCAACGCTGGGTATTTGAGCTCCCGCATATCGCAACCCAACTGCGGAACCTGTGTTGTGGAAACAGAGTTGTAGGATGGTGATTGCGGAGGAAAAATTGCAAGGAGACAATTCTTGGAGCAGAATTTGGCCATTATGCTAAATTGGTAAGTCTTGATAATGTAGGAGGCACTAGATCTTGAAAGTGCTAGTTCGGGTTGGTTGTGATCGACCCACCTGCAGCAATTTTTGTATCAGAGCGGGAAGATATTTCCTATTGAGAAATTCTGCAATTGAGATTGTGGGTATAATTTCTGAAGGAGCAAGAAGGATCTCATGAAAGAAAGAAGTGTAGCCGTATAATATTGGAAAGAGCCAATAAGAGTTCTCAAGTAATTCTAGGTAGAGGAACAACATTTCCAAAAGACGAAGGGATGAGAAGAGGCTTGGTGAGGTGAGTTGTAACAGTGTGAAATATAACTATTCTTGTAGAGGCTTAGTGTGAGAAGATGGTTGCATGCACTAGAAGAGCAAGAGGTTGTGATAGAGGTCAACCAAGAGGGAATGCAGAAGTTCTAGAGGAAATGAGATAGTTTAGGGAACGTCTAGAATCCATGGAAATGGACAAAAATAGGGAGAGACTTGAAGGGAGAGTGAAATTACTTGGGAGAGACTTGAAGGGAGAGTGAAATCACTTGGGAGAGACTTTAAGGGAGAGTGAAATTACTACCTTTATAACTTTAGCATCAATTTCCTTAATTTAGCTTCAAATTGAAATTAAAATATGTTTTTAGAAATACTAATTGTGAAATATATATAGGAATATTTATACACACAAATATTTAATCGAGCTAGATATGATAAAGATAAAGGGTTTCTAAGCCATTGTAGATTCCAATTAACAATTAACGATACTCAAGAATGGTTTTAGACTCTCATAGACAAACACTATATTTTATGATAGATATTCAAGATTTGACAAGTAGAAAACTAAAAGTTATAAATAATTATATTTTAGGTTTGTATGGGGAAGATTAGAGCATATCCTCTTGGTTCATAAGGTCATTCAAATATTAGTTATTGATTTATAAAAAAGGGTCAAATTTATTTGGTTAAGGTATACACTAGCAATAGTCATAAAATGATGATTGAATAATAACAATAGAAAATTTAACATGCCAATCCATTACAAAGATGACACATGTGTCCCTACAAATTCAATAGAGAATTACAATATAAAGTGGCTAAACTTATCATTCATCCTATTACAATTATGATATCACATAGACATTTCAAAAAGTGATATAAGCAATAAGTATTTGAAAAACTCCATAAGAGTTGAAGAAAATAAACATAGGAAAAAACAAAGAGAAAGAGACTCATTTATTCCATCAAGCAAATTACAAATGAAGAGCTCCCTTTTTTACATTACAAAACCTAACAATTACATTTGCATGGAGAAATGTGCTTTGGCCATTTGTATGAACATCTAAGTGGAAAGTGGCACATGTGTGAAGAGAGAGGCATTCCAATGCAAGCGTGATGACACCCATGTGAAAGGTCATTATCCCACCTTATTCTTAAGGAACCACACCCACCATCAATTTAAGGAAGTTCATCCACAAGTTTTTTAGCAGTCATGATTTTGGAATTTGTGAGAGAGGATGAAACCATGACTATCTTAGTGATGATGTTCCCACATGTGAGAGTGAAGTGCACCCACAATTTTTAAGGAGGTGAAGGGGTGCATTATTAGTTTACCACCTTGAAAAGTATGAAATATTTATCATCATGAATGCAATGACATCATGGGAATCTAGATGATGCTATTCCAACGAGGTGTAAAGATAACCAAAATCCTATAATGTTTAGACTACTCTAAAATAAACTAGGTTGGCCTCCCTTATTCCCTTTAAATAAAACATAAACATTTAATGCTCTGCGTTTCTGGTGAGTTAAGGTTATTTACCAATAAAACATATACATTTTAATTTAATATAGAAGAATTATTTTATCTAAGTATGGCACTCCTATTCATTTGAGGTAGTGGGTGGAAAAAAAACAGACCATCTTATGACAACCATGATGAATCAATGTATTTAATTTATTTAATTTATTTTTTATTTTTCACTCGGGAATCGATAATCGTACTCGAGTGACACACGGTCCATATAGACACTATACCTGGTCCAAATAGCCGGAAAGCATGGGGCACGGATAAGTGGGCTTGAGATTTAAACTTGAGACCTCCTTTAAAACATTCCTTCATTTACACTGCACCTCCTTTAACCCTAACCCTAACCCTAAACCTGGTCCAATATCAAACACTTTAAATACGGATAACCCATTTGATTTTCATCTCATACTTTACATTGTAAAATTTACATGGCAATGCAAAAAGCAAAAAGTCATTTCAAATGTTTTCCAAAGCCAACATTGAGAAGTGTCTGTCAATTCTATGTCTTAGAAGGAACTCGTTCTGAATGGATTGAATCCGGAGAAATGGGTTGGGTGAGAATGTAATTGGAGAAAACCATTTTCTTTTCGTACTCTTCCAAACTATTTCTCCTAGACCATCTGATATACGACTGAATAGTATGCTTGACATATCATCGCTAGCTTCTGCAAACACTTGAAATGAGTTTTTGTACTCGCCTGGTCTTCTTTCTCGGGATTTCCTATGTGGTTGTTAAACCAGAAATGCACAGCGGAAGCAATTTGATTGGATGGAAAATCTATTCAGGTATTAATTTATTGGCACAAAGATTTCTTGACATAGTGGGGAGTTTCAAAGCCTTTGAGGAAGCTGAATATCGACATATGGCCATTGCTTGAAAATCCTTAAGAAATGGTTGTTCCTTTTATTTTATCTGTCTGCCTCAGAGGCCTCTTGAAAATACGTGACATGTTTCTTAGGCTATGAAATCATTTCTAGATTAATGATTAATATTTTATTGGTTTATTATAAGCATCTTCAACTTCTATCATTAAAAAAATTGATTTAGACTGATCACTTCTATGTTTCTCTTAGCTAGATTTAGATCTCTCTGTGGTCTGAAGATGGCCTTTGCTTGGATATGTAGTTTATGTTCTCGAACCAATACATGATTAGCAAAGGAAACGCCATCTTCAAACTGGAGATTTCTAAATCTAGGTGCACAACAGCTAATTCATTGGACAATATTGGCGAATAGAATCTGCTACTCAGTTGTTGTGGGTAGTCCATTTTCCACACATCAGTAGCGTTATCAGGTGCAAATGAACCAAGAAATGAGTAAAGGGGTTGAATGCAGTTTCTTGCAGGAGGAAGAATATTTAATGAAGCCACATGGACTAACACACATACACAATATCTTATTGTCTACATTCAACTTGGCCTAGGTGACTTTTTTTGACAATCTCTTTACGAGTTGTCGAAACATAAACGATTTTTTTTAAGCGGGTTTCTCGATATGAATAATATTTATGGAATTTTTTAAATGCCTAAAAACACTGTTAAATCGTATGAAGTATGAATATTGATTATTTTTTGTGTTACTTAATAATTTTCTGTGTTTAAAACTACCCAACAAATTACACCAAAATTACTACTTTTTTGAATCAAATTCATGACATGAACAAAAAAATCAACCTTGAAAGTAAAAATAGTCCGTTGTTAGAGGATCCATCTATTTATTCATGGAGAAACGGATATGAATATTGTGTCATAATTCAACTTGCGGCATTATGACTGGGAGTAAGCTATCTACGAGGATCTATACTGGGCCCACCCAAATCCATTATGTGATAGAGGGAGGACCACCAGATTGTTTATTCTTCTGAATTTGCCCAACTATAAATTGCCACTTAAAATATCTCAAAGAGATTGGATAATAGAGGTTACAGTTCTATCTAAAACCAAGTATTTATATAACTAATTAGTATCTACAAGAGATTTGAATTCATAGTCTTTTATTTACAACTTATCATTCAAACCCCGTGAGCTAAGCTAATAAGCCTGGTTGCTATTATACGATATCTGTATCGACTCTACATCAAGATATTTTTAGAAGAATTAGATTCATCTACATCAAGAATATAGTAGGAATAACAATAATTTTATGTACATTATCTATCTAAATACAGTCCATTATACTGTTAAATGAAAACTCATTAGAGGAAATTTCAACTCAAAATGGGCCTTTTAACTTTTCATCAAATTCCATGTCATCATGTGTTAGCCAATGAAATTGCTTTAAATTTGAACTACCGTATAGGTCTTAAACACTTTTTTAATATAAATTTGGGGATAGGTATCATAAAAAAAACTACTTTTTTTGTTTGTATTTTTGACATATCTCCCTGT
>LPNX010243944.1:0-28038 GCA_001517045.1 Pseudotsuga menziesii
AACCATTTAAAACATTTATAGCTGGGTTAATAAAAGGATAACCAGTAAGTATTTCTTTTTGAAAACTGTTCATTACAGCAAGAGAGAAAAACCAGTTGCACACATCATATTTAACACTGAGAGCAAAATATTACTCAGCTCGATTAAACACTTGGAAAATAATTACTGGAACCATTTAATAACCTTCACTACAAATGTAAGGCCGATGGCCTTTAAGAACAAACGCATATAACTGTAAAAGCAAGGCTTGCAGCCTGTATAAACTATTCACTTTTTAAAATAACGCAAAGGCTTAAAGCCTGTAAACACTGTTTAAAAACCAAAACCTGCAGTAAATAACCAGTTTACATCCACGGCCGTAGCCGTAAAAACTCTTAAAGAGTTAGGGTTTAACCCGAAACCAAAATGTTACACCTATCAACCCTCGCCATACTAATTTACAGTTAAGCTATTAAATACAGTCTCGGCCATAAGCCGTAACATATTTTATCACAGGGATATACCCTAGTGAAGTTTGGTAGTATTCTACAGCTAGCGAAGAGCAGAGAAACCAAGAAACCATTATATGCACCCTGTCAACATACAGCATGGAGACGTGCATCGAGAACCAGGCTTACCGCGAAGCATTGAGCCGTAACTATTATTGACCTCATCTATGGCGAGAAGTGTAAGCCGACCAGCGAACGGCAGTTGACGTTGGAAGGCAAACCTGCCAGCAAAGGGTAGTCGTAAGTAGAAACCCTAACAGATTTATAATCAAACAAACTTTAAATAATAACAATATTGTATTCACAGTCACGTACCTGCGAAGGGTTGAGCAGCATGCAGTCGAGAACCAAGGTACTGAAACCCTTTCTTCACCGAGAGATTTGGACCGTATGGAACCCAAACTCTCTTTCCCAAAGGAAATGCGAATGATAACCACCAGCATTCACAATGTTGTAAACCCTCAAGACATGAATTACTGTACAGCCACGAATGAGCACAGGATTCAGCACCACGAAAGAACAATCAAACAGCACCTCGACAGAGCACACAAAGTATCGACACAACACAGCCCACGAAGGAGCTACACAATACAGCCCACGAAGGAGCAATGCAATACAGCCCACGAGGGAGCAATACAACGCAGCCAATGAAGGAGCAACTCAACACAGCCCACGCAGGAGCACCACGAAGATGGGCTACACACCAGACTACCTCAAAACAAAAATCAACCAGCAAGAACCACTAGGGTTCGGCAGAGCAGAGCTCAAAGCCCGCAGGCGAGAGGAAGACTGAATCGAAATTGGAGGCAAGTCAACTTATATTCGCCCAATGCATGGCGAGGAGGCAGCCACGTTAACCCTTAAATTATTGCCAATGAGTGGGTCGGTCTCTAATGTTTCGTAGCATTGCATTTGCCAATATAATCATAGTGGGAAAGTTCCATATCAGTGCATTTGCCAACATAATCATGGTATGAAGGTGCTATATGATCACCCTTCGACCTTGACCTGCATAAGGTCAAACACCATAATGTTAATTATTAAGCATGAAAACGAATACTACATTGCAATAATATAAACTATATCCTTTATATGTTAACCATAGTGTAATGTGTTAACATTCAATGAAACATTATAACTTTGAAATATTTGCATTGTAATGTTAAAGCCATTAATATTTGATCCTCATACTAAACCCATGAACTACAAGTGACTTGTTATTTATTAAGTTTAGTTCAATATTTGGGGTGTAAAAATTATATTTGGAGATCTCACTTGAGGTTAGTTCATTTGATTATGGTATAATCAATGAACTCATACTACAAGACTAATGAAAGGTGAGTGTAGCGTTTTTGTCGTATGAGTTACGAAGTATATACCTTGCGACTAATTATTTTATTGTAATATTGTTAACAAGAAGTCTAACCCATACTTTTACATGACAAGTGGTAATATCATAAGTTATTTTCTTAAAGAATGACTATGAACAACATGAGAAGTAGTTCAGTTATTATGTTTTATATTATTATAAATGTCTATGTCCTTATTAATACAAAGAACTCCGTTACTTACATGAGTCGAACTAGTAATGTTATCCATTCAAAAAGGGCGACATCGAAAACGTGTAAGAGCCTCTTTTCAGCCTTTAAATTCACTAATGAACATTACTTTTGCAGCCTTTACCTAGTGCTAGTAAATCAATAACTTTATAGGCAATGTTGGAAAAGAAATCTATGTAAACTGCCAACCTTATTTCTGAATGTTTATTCAACTCGAAGGTTCATAAATATAACTGGAAATGACGATATTTTTCTTTAGTGTCTTTTAACCTTTTTCCATCTATTTTGCTATTTATCAAAAGTGAAATAAAGGAGGCTATACCTGTAAAAGCTAAATAGTGTGATTAACATGCGATCTATTTATATAGTTCTCTACTGAATGAACTTGGTAACAGCTTATGATTTATTTACTCTGAATGATCTGTTAGCAGCAATCCCAAAACTTTACCTGTAGATCTGTAAGAGAAAGGAAAACTGTGTGCGTTAGCTTAACAGCTAAGTAAGCCCAGTCTAACGTAGCATATCCCTTTGCTGTTGCAAACAGAGAACAATCAGAAAACTGAAGAGAAACTCAACTAGCATTCCATACAAGTAAAGATCATACAGTTACAAAATTTAATAGCATTAACTAATCAATATTTAATGATTGTGATAACATATAATTATGCTATTTTAAAAGTTTTAAATTTTGTGAAAATTTTGGGGTTTTGACATCCTCATCCTCATCCTTATCTTCACTGTCTGGCTTTGCTATGAAATTATAGCACTCAAGCGCGTCTTGCAACTGGTTGGCCCACTGAGGTTGAGCCTCCACTGAGATGGTACAGTCCTCAAATATATTGATCTTGATTATGTCTAGGGCCTGGGCAACACTTGGATGTTCTGATTCAAATGCGAAGGTGAGTAGGAAACTGTCTGTCATAAGTGACCATGTAGTCGTCCCCTTGCGCAACTCGGTCTCTGTGTACCAGTTCCTTGGAACTGTGTCCAATGTATGAATGAATTTATGAACCCATTCATCCTCTGGAATGTCCGACTAGTTCTGTTCACATGTCTGAATGTGTGTCCTAGGATCTGTTTCTCCTGTGTACTTCTGTTGGACATACTCTTTGTCGACAGAAAATCTGATCGCCATCAGTCTTTTAATACCATCCCATGATGCGATATTCTCTTTATGCGCATACCACCATATTGTAGGTGTGGCTCGTACTGCAAGGTCCATAGATGCGATCCTTTGATCATACGAAATCTGTTGCTCAAACTGCTCAAGGAAGTCCTGGATATCTGTCAGACCATGGTATGATGGAATCTCAGTGATCTCCGTGCCAATCCATCGTAGTGACTTACTCATAAACGCACATCTGTGCGTTGAGACTTCGTAAAGTCTGTTCTGCCAATTCTCTAGACCAACATCGGAATCCGATGCGCATGAGCTATTGCATCACCAACTAATGTTCCCTTCTACGGTTGGATTGATGTAGTCGTTCTGGTTCGCAGTCATCTGGTAGAGACTATCCAAGTTTTGTGCCTCCTCCTCTGCTTGGATAGGTTCAATGTATCTAGGACCCTCGTGAGGATCCAGCGGCGCGATGACCTGGATCTGCGCATCCTCAAAGGTCATTTGTCTTCTCTTTAGGTCGATGACAGCCTTGCTACCGATCGCCCAATCGATACTTAATAATGCTGGATATGGTCGACTGTCGCCAATGATTTCTCTAACCTCGAAGTCCACAAAAATGCGAACTCCGTCGATGTCAACTGGCACCTGCGGCAGTCGACCCAATGGTGATACTCGCTGCTGGTTAGCTAATCTCAGGTGGATAGGCGATCTGACTAACTGGGGGCTACCCATCTGTTCCCATGTCTGCGTAGTCAAAACGTTCACCTCTGATCCTAGATCTAAGACGACTTCATTCATTTCAAATTATCCAATCTGTGCTGTGAGCTTCATCTCCTTTCCAGTCCTTGTACGTCCTGTAATATTATGAACAGCGCGGTGTGCACTTCCCAAGAGAGAAGGTTGGTGACACTGATCTATGATGCGTTGTGGCTCGCTGATAGCTTTTTCATTTCTCACGAGTTTCAAGCAACTGTGCAGGAAGGATTGTACGCTTCCTAACGATTCATCCTCATCGCATCTCCCCGATGTGGTAGCCTACGGTATCTATTTAGGGCTATCGCCACAAGGTGCTTGCTGCGGTATGCCCCTAGACGGCGGTACCTGCGATCCTGATTGCGTAGGTTCATCAAAGGAAGCCTTGGCTTCGTGAAATGTCTCTTTATTCTTCTGTAGGTCGAGTGCTGTTGCTTTACCAGGAACTCTGCGTACCCACTCCTGACTTGTGTTCTTTTCGGTCTCCTGCGATGTCTTACTAGTAGAAACACCGCTACGAGTCACAATATTAACTCTTGGTTCTGGCTCTGCCTACTTAGTAGCAATAAGCTAGATGTTCTGGTGTACTACTCGCTTAGGGTCTTTGATCTTAGCTATCAAGTTAGGACACTCCTCGATGGTATGATCATAAGATTTGCAGTAGTTACAAGTAGTAGTGGGGCTCTAACAGTCTATAGCATAGTGTCCTACAACTCCACAGTTATAACAAGTGATTGGTCTGCGACTGCGGCCAAAACCTTATCCTCGTGCAAAGCCTCCTCCACAGCCACCGTAAGCCGGATCAGGCTGTGGTCCTGCTGCTGGACCCTATGTTTCTGACTGGACTCTGTATACGTCATATTTTCTATCTAACATGAGATCATAGGCTCAGAAATCCTGTTCATTATGTCTGACAGAGCTGCAGAAGACACAGTATAGGTTCTTAGATGTCTGTACATACTTCTGAAGCAAAGGGCATTGCTGAGGCGGATGTCCTTGTGTTTTTCATATTTCACACCATGGCCCTTGCGTTCATGGTAAGGGGTTAGGAGCCCCTGATGCTAAATATTCTGTAAAGACTGGACAGTTGTCTTTGGTATGACCCTATGCTTTACATCGTAAGCACCATATGTGTTGCATAACCTCTTTTCCTTTCTTAAGTTCATGTATCTATAACGTGAGGTTGGCCAACTGGTTCTATAGAGTTGTCATGCCTGCACTAGTTTCAGCTAAGGATGAAGCTTCTAGCTTCATTGCCATCTCCAACGCATCATCCTGTGTCTGGATTTTCTGCTGCATTAGTGGCAATCTGATGTGAGGGAGCCGCGCTGCAATAAACCATTCCTTATGTTGCTCCAGCGCAAACCCAAAGCTTACTTGGTCTATAAGAGCTTTGAATTTTTGGTCAAAGTCCCATACTGACTCTGATGGTGGCTGCTTAATATCCTTGAGCTCTGTTATGCACTGAGACTCAGACTTAGGTTTCTTGAACTCTTTAATCATGGCGTTCTTGACCTGGGAAAGTGTCTTGGGTACTGTAGTATATTTTATGTACCATGTCAAAGCTCGATCTCTGAGTGTGGTGACCAAATGTACAAGTTTAAGGTTATCGTCGTTGATTGTTTTGATGGTCCACATGGCTTCACACAGAAACCAATGCTGTTCCGGGTCCTCTGCTCCTGTACCCTTAAAGGTAGGTAGCTTCATGTCATCTCCCATTCCATTTCTCTGCAGTGGGTTCTGATTGACTGGATTACTACCACTTGGTGGTGTAGGTGAAGGTGATGTAGCTATAGTAGGTACTGTCTGTGAGCTACTGGATGGAGTACCTATGGGATTATTCTGGGTCCCGATCTGTTTCTATGGGGTATAGGGATGGTAAGGGATACCCCCCTCTGGTTCTTCTATGGTACTAGGACTCGGTTGCCTAATATTGTCTGAACTATCTCCAAATATGGGAGAGCCGAAAGCTGCTTTATATTTCTTGCCACTACGTGTTCGTCCAATGTCATCAAAATCACTTTCAAACTCTTGTGACATTACTATCTTTACTTATTCATCTGAAATCATGTCCATTACTCCTTTTTCATGTAGCAGCATCTTAATGGACAAGTTTAGATATTTTAGGTACTTACCACGATATCCTTTAAAGAAGTACCGCTCAGCCTCGCTGAAGCTTTTTCTCTGGTCAACTGCAAATTCTGTAACAAAGACTCCTAGCACACTCGCAAGCTAGAAGTCCACTGCTCTCGTAATGGGATTGTCAAGGTTCTGCACAGTCTGAATCAGCTCCGGTGTCCAGACAATGTTTCTCTTCTTTTTGAATATGTTCCTATCTGTCAACTTTGATAACCAGTCGTAAAGCTCGTTTCCATAGGTTGCAAAAAATATCGCGTGTATATCTGAAGTGATATGCTTTTGTAACCAGTCCTCTGTACTCAATTTAGGGCTCCGATTTTCTTTCTTTGCAAACTCCCTTAAGTTTGAATCCAGCCACTGGTGAAACTCTTCTCTAGTAGGATGCCAACAGAACATTAGTGCTCAGTTGTTCAAAACCGGCAACTGAACCATTTGTTGGTTATTGCGGGAAGACTCGGGTTTACTATAATCAACCAACAACACCCCTAGCTCACCGGCCCTTTCGGCGACAGACCGCAAAGTGGCCTGAAGTCTCACCCGAGGTGATTCTAATGGGTTGGCCAAGGACTCAAGTGTCTTGGACCAGGTTCTGCAGCAATCCTAATTGCAGCCCGCAACTCTTCTAGCTGCGAGGTCTCTTCCTCTACGTGTCGCGCGACCTTCTACTCGCGTCGCGAGATCTCCTCGTCTCGTAGCTCTTCTGGTCGTGAGGTATACCTTTATACCGCCGTGCGGTCCTTCTCTATGTCGTACACTTTCCCCGAGTTGCGATATCTCCAACCTTACCGCATCGCCGCGCACCGTGCGACACGCGGCTTCTGCCCAACGCTAAGTCCTCAACCTGCGGTATCGCACACCGCAGCTCTTCTGCCGATGCGGTATCACCTCTCTGTGATATCCTACCTCCGCGGTTTAGCACCCTTAGCGTTGCTTGTGTCGACGTGCAAGACTTAACATACAAGGTTATTCAATACTACAACGAGTGACTGTTTTATGCATAGCATAAATGAACCACATACAACATGCCAAAGACTCTGATTATACTTTTCCTTCTATATTACTGTGAACTCATTAACACATTCATTCATTAAACTGTAACCAAAATCCATAAAATGACTGTGAAATGCATAAGTAAACATAGCAAATAATCCAATCACATAACACATGATTTTAACGTGGTTCAACTCCAGGATGGAAGTTACGTCCACAGAACTGTGTTTTTCTTATAGCTCAGGGGAAGGTAAAACACAGTTCTACTGCACCGCATATGCAGCTCAAGATCTTCTCTCTTAGATCTCTTCTCTCTCTAAATTGCTCTCCTACAATATACTCTTCCCTCTCTGTTGATCCCTGCGGATCGTTACATGTATGCTCTATAAGCCAGCTACTGGTTACAGTAAGATTTCTACCGCTAATAACAGAACCAGAGCTCAGATTTTACAACAGTCTAATGGTCTACAAAACACTACTACAACTAAATGACTCAACTAACTGACCAACTAACCAACCCTTTTACAATACAAAATATATCCATTTATAGGCAGCCTGAAGGTCTTGCCATTACAACACTGTGGGTCTGTCCCAATAGTAACCCAAACCCTAACTAGTGACAGTCAGCCATATCTGTACTTGAGGTAGCCGCTTTTCGTCACACCACAGCTCTCTGCAGTCTTCCATGTTTCTTTGCACTGATCATGGGTACTATGCACCGCTTCTCTTTTCTATCCTTCGTCTTCAATGCTTCAGCCTCGTTGCTCCTTCTCCTTTATGAGGGTCGCTGAGCCCTCCTGTCTTCCGCCACTGCCTTCAATGCAGTGGGTGAGCTCTCTCTTCTCAGCCACTCAGGTACCGTTGCCTTTCTTGACTTTTCTATCTTAAAAGTCATGGTTTCCGGCTCTGCTCTGCAGCTGGAAACGTGCTACGGCGTCGCAGCTTTGTCTTATCTTCTTTCCACCAAAACTTATCTCTCCTCTAAACTAGCAGCTTCTTCTGTAGCTGTGGGACCCTCCTCCAACATGGGTCCCACAATTCAGGAATAAAATGATTTCCCATAAGGAGTTAGCATTTTTGCAGAATATTGAAAGAAATTCAGCAAATAAATAATGGTTGTGTTTTCCATATTTGAAGGAAATACAAATCAATACTTAGCTGCATTCTCCAGATATTGAAGGAATGCAAATTTTAAACTTGGTTGTGTTTCCATATCTTGAAGGAAATACCAGTCAATAACTTAGTTTTGTTTTCTCCACTAGTAGTGATTCTCCCATAGCAATATTTCATCATTCACCACAAACAATAACTAGCAACCATTTTCCCCATTTGCAGTGATTTCGCCCCCTTCCTGAGGAGAACTCCCCTCCGAATTTAATTCAAATCAGAACATATACTCCAAGACAAGACACCATCCTCCTCCCTCCATGCTGAATCTAACGTGTGTAAAAACACAAATCCTTTCGCATTGAGGGAGACAAGTGGCGTCAAAGAGTTTCCATGTTTTCCCTTTCAAGAAGGGAACTATTCCCATGATCCTAACAAATGCGATGAAGTCACAATCCCTTACTTACATGGCAACAATATGGTAGTGTATATTTAATATAATGTTAAAACATAAACTACACACTTAGATTTTCTCATGAGGCCATTTCTACTTATATCAATTTATGTATTTCGGTTTGGCTTCAATATATATACAATAATCATATCTATATATATATATATCTTTATCTCATAGATCTCGATGTTCATATATATGCATATAAGGACACTAGACATGTTGCCTTAATATATAAAATGCAACCAATCTTAGTTTAATAACCTTAAGAAAACTAATGGCAACACTACAAGGGTATAGTGCTTAACCCTTCTAACTAGGTGTGATGTTATTTATCATAACAAAATGTTGAAGGTTTCAACCAACATATCCAATTAGTTCAACCGTAGTACCTTTAACCATTTTCCTACTCCTCTACACTATGTCATGGTTCTGGTAATATAATAATGTCGTTTAGACATGATAATTATATATATACATAATTTTAATTGGTTTTTAATAAATGCCTCTCTCACCCATAAATTGATGAGTGTGTAATTTACCATTACTTATGATAACTAGATTCCTGTTTGCTACGTCATTGAAAACATTATGAATCCAAATTAAACTTTACTAGATCCCCAATACTTCTCGTATTTTACTCTTTCCCCCTGGTGGATTCCTCCAAAATCATATGTTAGTCCTGCCCATCTTTCATCCTCCTAACCCTATCAAATTCAACCACAATTTGATGAAGTTAGAAACAGTACTTATAGTGCCTTTTACTTACACTTCATGTTTTTAGGTCGAGGTAGTGAGGGGATGTTATAGCTTGACTCTGTAATTGCATAATAGAATTGGGATGTGGATCTACATGGTTGTTTTGCTCATCTTCATGCTTCATTTGGTAAGAAATTATGGAGTACACAACATGCCACTACAATATTGGGTACCTTCACCAACCCTACACCTACATCTCGAAGAAATATCCATCTCCCCTTAATTATACCAAATGAATTCTCAATTTTCACACAACCTCTAGATAAATATTTATCAAAACAAGTGTGTAACACTGAAACATTGTTATTAAATGGCTTTAATAAGTAGGGAAAGATAGAATAATTATAATCCCCAATTAATTAAGGATAGACAATGCTTCCATCAATTTGAAATGTTGGAGTTGGTAACACCTCTCTCTTTTGCATTATTTTTTTTATTGGAACAATTCTAATGATCAACATCATGAGCACCACCGAGAGCATTGATAGATACATCCCAATATATTTTCAGTGGGTCACCTATTCCTTGCATAAAAACACTTTAGAAATGTTGTCTATTTGCATAGTTCATAGGGGTATAGCGCTGTCATGGACGTTAGGATAGATTAATATGTGTGGCATCAATTGCACCACATATTGTCGGAATCAATGTTAAAGTATGAAAATTGCTCAAAATATTTTGCAGCCTACTACCACATGGAATGTTGATATACTCATTTTGCAAGTTTTGAAGGATAAT
The DNA here is from genome assembly GCA_001517045.1 of Pseudotsuga menziesii. Taxonomy (NCBI): domain Eukaryota; kingdom Viridiplantae; phylum Streptophyta; class Pinopsida; order Pinales; family Pinaceae; genus Pseudotsuga; species Pseudotsuga menziesii. Next base: position 10,108 of record LPNX010243944.1, read on the forward strand.
ATCCAAAATGACCATAGTGTATTTCTTACTCTCCATTCTCCCACACAATACAATTCTGCTATTATGTATGTAGAAGTTCCATGGGAGAGACGATTCAAAACTAGACTCAATGCTTTTCTAGATTGTATTGGCTCTCAAACAAATTGTATTGTGTTTGTGCTGGGCATATGTGGTTCTATTTTTTATGGGAACACATGGAAAAGAGTAAAATACATCCTCTAGTGGCGACAATACAATTTATCACGAAAATGTGGTTGTGCTTCCCATACTTTTTGTTGAATTAACTTCCAAAATATATTTTTCCTTCGAAATTTCCACCACTCTTTGTAGGTTTAGGTTTACGTATTGGATAGTGATTCAATCTCTACATACATAAGCATCATATGTATAAAGAAGCTAAGAAAAGCATTGGATAGATCAGATGCATTTGAGGAAGAATAATTTGTAAGAACTTCTCTTAATAAGTTTGTCCAAAATAGAATGAACTTTGAATCCATAATGGATGAAAATATGATTTTTTGCAAAGACAAAAACAAAAAATAATGTATAATATAAATGAAAGTACGATTTTATGTTACTCATGACATCTTTATTTTGCAATTTTTCTACTCCTTTGATTGATTTAATAAGTTCCAGTGTTACACATTATTCTATACATGATTCTATTGATTCCAACTAATATTCTTTACCTAAATTACAATATTACACCTCCTAATATAACAATCAACTTGCAAACATTAATATTAGAGAAGCAACTTAATTTTTATGCATCTATTTCAATCTTAAATATTTATAATTCAATTTTTATATACTTACTATTTTTTATATGTGTTCACAATACAAAAATGCATTCAGCTTAGTTTCATTGGAAAACACAAAAATGCATTTTCCTAAGTTGTATTGGCAAAGGGAATCATAAGCCATACTTCCATTCATTAAGTTAACAAAACTGGGGTCATCCAAAGTGTCTCTCAGATCATTATAAATTGTTTCTTATAAAAATTATTGTTGTATGCATTCACACTTACCAGCGAATTGACAATCACAACCTACCAGGGAATTGACAAGTAAATCCTCTCCCTTAACTGTATTTTTCTGCAACCATCAGTGAAGACTCTTAGCTGAGAGTGAGATCAACACCTTTTATAAGAAAATGGAAATCTGAATTTGGATGACAATATTTTTTGCAACCATCATTAAAGACTCTTAGCGGAGAGTGAGATCAACACCCTTTATAAGAAAATGGAAATCTGAATTTGGATGAGTTAGCGGAATTATGAAAATTGAACTCAGTTTGATGGAAATATGAATTTTAATGAGTTCGCAGAATTATCAAAATTGAAATGTATATTGAATTGAGTTGGTGGAATTTTTTTAAAAATCTGAAAGATTTGATATGACAATTGTACTTGGTAACTAATTGCACATTAGCATAGCTCAATAAGTCCATCCATCCATGTGCGCAAAAGGGATATTCGGTCGTGAATGACTCCATTCATCTCTCAACCCCATGGCCCACCTCTTCACCTCATGTGCGGAGGCTAAGATTCATTAAGACTCATCCTGTAGGGACTTAGCCTTGATAGGATGCTCCACTCCTGAAATATTGCAGGCTTCTGGAAAACAGATCATGGAGGCACCATCCATGGTATACCATCCCATCTGCAGATATGGCCTACCATGGGATACCATTCCATGCATGCTCCACCATGATGGAGTTCACGCATGCAGATACAAACCTTGAATCCCAATGCATAGATATTATTTGCTGGAGCGTGTGCATTTAAAATTTCAAAATATTGATGTGCGGGCTTACCGTTTCAAATAAACTCGCACATTAATATTTTGAAATTTGAAATGTTCACCCTCTAGAAAATAAAATCTAAGCATTGGGCATTGGGCTTCTCTACAATGGATCCTCACACCAATTCCTCCCTTAATCTGGCATGGAAAAAGAAGTTGTTGCTACCATTCTGATTCTCAGACAACAAAGAGAATAGAGGAAGTAGAAGAATTAATGTGTGGCCCCTATATTGACCAAACCAACATTGATATGTTTTAGTAACTACAGGTGGATTGCAGATATAACTGGCGAAAGTTCATGAGGTGCACAAAAGACTAAGAGCATGTCAAATATCTGGAGCATATAATAGGATTCTCTTGCAACATACAAGAGTGGAAGAAATAATGTCCAACATTCTGGTTATGCATTCCTGAGATTTGGAAGCTGTTCACCTTCGACTTGAAATCATAGGAATTATGTCAAATGGTAATTTAGATGCCAAAACATATGGAAATGGGTGAGTATTGTGGTGTGAAATAATGTACAACAACTCACTCTTTGCCATTAAAATTACACATCAAGAGAATACCTACCACCCGCCATTTTCTCTTGCACTAGTCTCGGAATGCTCAAACTGGCCAAATATACTAGTTTAATATAAAACATTGCCTACAAAAACAAAATATCTCATCATTTGTTGTTATTTTTAGGTGGTTTTGTTGAAGTAATGTATGGTGGTGTTGCTGAAGTAAGTAATCTAGATTGGCATGTGCAGAAGAAGAATATCGATCTGTTGTTATGTCATTTGAACATAAAAGTTGGTACACAAAAGTCGATCAAACAACTAGTTAAGCCTGGTGACACTGAGAGAGAAGAACCCGTTGTTACTGAGATATAGATTGAATAACGAGTAAACCTAATGAGGTTGAAAAATAATCGGTTATTTCAAGTGATGAAGGGAACTCTCATTCAATCCCTCATACTATTATCTTCCATTGAAATTCACTGACAGATGGAAACCTTTTTTCATTGCATCACAGGGTAGTATGCTCGCTAAGTGAAACTAAGGATGACGCTAGTATTTTTTATGACCTAGTACCAATCATGTTTTCTGAAGAAATTATATAATTGAAAATTCCAAAATCCTGTAGTCTCTGGCAATTAAGAGTTTCTTATGTCATCGGTAGATTATGTTTTTTACCAGCCTAAGGGAAGACCTCACTCAATTCTTAGGATCTACTCTGCACATGGAGTGAAGAATCCCGACCCTCAGACCAATGTTGGCTGAGGTAATAGGGGTTAGAAACCCATGACTATGCACACGAAATAGAAGTGGAGTTGAGCACGTTGTGCAGGAAAATCGAAATGTTTTTGAAATTTTGCGGATCATCTATGAAAGCTGGATAAAATTAAAGGTAAGAGATCAAATGAGATATAATGAGAGTACAATTCAATAATAAATCATATATACATGTCAGAAAGCCTCTAATATGCTAAGGCTTAGCTTCATTTGGAGGTGGAGTCCTCATCATGGTGCTTAGGCTCGCCTCTAACACATCACCATTTGCGATTCCATTACAATATTATACTTGCTCTAAAAAGCTATGAGTATTTTATGAGACTAACTCAAATTTATGTATTTTATATAATTAAATGATATATTTTATATTATAATATTTTTATAAATGAATATAGTAAACGCTTTATATATACAAATAATGGTGTCAACATAGATTAGCAAACCTATTTAAATAAATAGTAAGAGATTTAAATAATGGTAGAGAAAGTCAATAAATAAATGAGAGTGCATTTATGCTAATGATAGATTTTTCGATGCTTTATTTTCTTTCTAAATTAATTATTTTATTATTTTTAATTTTAATCAATTCATTAGTATTTAAAATTAAGAACTTATATAGAGTTGCATTTATAAAATTAAATATATCAAATATAATTTTAGTTTTTACCTTAAATTCAAAATTTATATAGAGATATTTAAAATTCAAAACTTATTTAAAGTTGGATTTATAATATAAAAATACATAAAATATAATTTTAGTGTTTAAATTAAATTCAAAATTTATATATATAAAATAAATATATTATTAGGATTTTGATTTTGATTATATATATAATTTTCATTTGTATAAAAGTATTTTAACCTATATTGTTTTTATCATTATTTATTATAGATAATATATTTTCTAGAAACTTGTATCTTGAATAAATTTAATGGTTAAAAACATGTGTTTCTTAAAAGATTATAGAGGATATCAATTTAAGTTAACATTAAAGTGAATTCATCACTTTATTTTCAAATTAACAATATCATTTGAGAAATATACTATACACAAAGAAAAAATATATATATGGAAATGATGGTGGGCCAATTTTCGTAGAACAATGATATAAAAAAATTAATAAAAATTTTGATAAAAATCACTTTCCATGAGATGCCTTGAGTTAACTATGAATCATTACCACAAATGAGACAGTATATAGCATGTAATATTGCAAAATAGGTAATGGGATGTCATTTCTAACTCTAAATTGAGAGTTTGTGATTTGAAAACTTCATTGGTCATGAATGAATACTCACCATCCATATCTTGTTAGAGATATCCATGAAGATGTTGTGATGAAATATAGATTATATTATTCCAAGTTGGATGTTGGCAAGTTCAAATGTTTGAAATCAGAGATGCATACTCATTATAAAAGACTAATAGTATCTTAGTGTATGAATCAAATTGATGTGTTAATTGATAATTATGTCTTATGTGATATATATTATTTTATGAATGTTCCATGCAACGTAGCCATTGAGCAATGTAATCTCCCTAAAATTCATAATTTTTTTCTTCGTAGTGTGATAAAATACTAAATGCAAGGACATCATTAATGCATTATATTATATGCTTGAACTATATGGTAATGGGTTTATGCTTATGGAATAATCCATATGCCATCAAAACTTTGGGATAGCATGACATTGGAGGGTTTAAGGTTCATACGTGGCGAGTGGTGAACTATGGAACAAACGACATGAACCAAAACTATAGGGATATGGGTTTTGATTTCATTGACAGTGGTGGAGAGGGTGGTGACTTTAATGCTCCCTGGGAAGCATGGGAAGAATGCCTCAAGCACCGGCTATGGTTTTTTATTGTATCATTTCGATGGTTGAGGTTTATGGTCTCATGCTCCCTGTTGCAAGATGTGTCTCCCATGCTGTGAAACCAACAATATTTCCTGCTCTCTTGTCAGGTGAGTGATCATGTTGGTCTACATACTGTAATGTTTGGTTTGTTTACGATTTCGATTACCTACTCCTGATGGTACTTGAGTTTGTTTTTTCAAGTGACAAAGCGTGGCTCTATCATGGCTTGAGGTGGCACCAAAGGTTTCCTGCACAACCATTCTTCGGGTAAGCCCCAAAAATGGCGGGGCCCTTACACTGTTGTCTTTTTTTAACAGACTCTTTTGATCTTTAGGTGGGAAAATATATCGCTGTGTGGTTTTGTTGGTTGGGGATAGATAGTTTCTTTGGTATTTTCACATGCAACTTTGTAGTCGTTCCATGGCTCTTCCATATGTAAATTTTTGGGGATAAAGGTTGACTGTTAGAATCTTGTCTCGGCTCTGTGTATGAATTTATCATTTTGAATAGTGTGTATTTGGTTTTATTAAACTCAATGGAAACTTTGTTGGGTAACGACACTATGTTTAATTTCTTAATGTGTTTCTTGTATTTACAGCGCCATTTCTTGCAATGGCACCATAGATGATTTGAATGTGTAGTTTATGTGATTTATGCTTAAGGTAGTAATGTGTGGTAAAAACATGGATGCATTGGTTTGCGACTTGGTTTACCTTGCGACCGTATGCATGAAGCTTGGATCGGCCCTTGGCATAGATACACAACTTGTATTTATGTATTTATGTTTTTATAATGGGATTGTGTAATTGATGTAAAGAGCATAGCTATGTATCATGTTTGTTTATATTGTTGATTATATTTAACATCCTTTTGGGCAGCCTCGGAGGTGAAACCATTAATGTATGATTCGTAGCATTTTTTTTGTTATTGGATCCTACAGGATTTGATCGTGGGTTGTTAATTGATTATACTGGTGGTTTGAAGGTTTTGAAGGTTTGATCGTTGCTTTGGTATTTACGGATGCGATTTTGTAGTATTTCCATGGCTCTATCATATATAAACTTTTAGGGATAAGGGTTGACTGTTAGAATCTTGGCTCAACTCTGTGTATGAATTTATCATTTTGAACAGTGTGTATTTGGTTTATTAAAATCAATGGAAGCTATGTTGGGTAACGACTACGTGTTTAATTTTATAATTTGTTTCTTGTAATTACAGTGCCATTGCTTGCAGTGGCACCATGGATGATTTGACTGTGTAGTTTATGTGATTTATGCTTAAGGTAGTAATGTCACAGTAATGTGTGGTAAAAACATGGATGCATTGGTTTGCGACTGGGTTTATGTTGCAGCCATAAGCATGAAGCTTGGCTCGGCCCTTGGCATAGATACACAGCTTGTATTTATGTATTTATGTTTTCATAATGTGATTGTGTAATTAATATAAACAACGTAGCTCTGTATCATGTTTGTTTATACTGTTGGTTATATTTAACATCCTTTCGAGAAACCTAAGAGCCGAAACCCTTAATGTATGATTCATGGCGTTTTGTTTTGTTATTGGAGCCTACATGATTTTATACTAATACGTTAATTTATTGGACTAGTGGTTTGATATTTTTGTTTGGGCATTCCATAGGATTTGATCCTGGGTTTAATTATACAACTCAGTTTTGAAGGTTTCTAATTCTCTTTGTAAGATAATATGAGTTCATAGTTTAGTTTATCAGTTTCCACTAGCGCGATGCACAGGGAATGACTCTGTCTTGATATTTTAATATGTAATTGGTTGCTTTAATACATTGTTAATCGTTTCATTTGTATTTTATGAAATATATATATTTATAAACCCACAGCCAATCGTGGACAAGATTCAATGGCTAGGCTGGGTTAATGATACTTAGCAATGTTTATGTTTTCATAGCATGGATTATAGTATTTATGTAAATGTTTGGTTGGCATTACATTAATATTTTTATGGTTTATTTATAATTTGGAGAAAAAATATTATTGGCTTGAAATATGAAATCTGCCAGCATTTTGGATTTATGTTTGAGGGTTTGAATTTAATATTTTGAGAGATTCGATCTTTGGTTAGTTTGTTTCTTTCAGTTTGTAGGTATTAGTTTATTTTTACATGTTTTAGACATTGTTAAAAATTAAAGAGATCAGAGATTGGAATCTCTGGCCTGTATGTTTATAATTTATAAACGGTTATTTTTAATGAGATCTCTGTTTTATGTTTACATTAATGTTTGAGTAGAATCCAGCAGCTATTTATCTTAATATCTAGGATTTAAATCTAAGATAAACTTGTTTGACAATTTTAAATCAATGCTAAAGGAATTTAAACTATAGTATTCCTATCTAGGAAATAATGTCTAAGTTTAATGTTTAAACAATAAATTAACCTATAATATAAACTCTATCCCTAGATTTTTGATGTAGAGATAGTTCATTCTAAGATTATTTAATCAAATGAAAACCTAGCTGAAGCATGCATTTAATGTACAGTTTTTCATTCAAGATTATAAACCCTACTTAGGAAAATCTATAAGAACTTTAGAGAAGGTGAAACCTTATACCTGCAATTTGTAGTCTATTAATGGATAGAACCCTCCACACTCAAGCACACAGAATTAATAAGAACATAGACAATTCTGACCTCAGATCTGTCAACTGAATAACTTGGGAACTACCAATTTCTACCCAACCATGACCAGAAACCATTCCGAGCTTCAATCTAGATCCCCCCGAGCTAGTTCCAACATGAAAGTAGTCTAGATATCCTAAAGGTAAGGATTCACCTATCTGGAATATTAGGTTTTGTACTAGATTGCTTTTCTTTGGAAATGCTCTCCCAAAATTATTAGGAGAATAATGATTAGATAGAATAGAATGGGGATCCCCAAGCCTTTCTTTGGCTTGGGTCTTTATAGACAATATTATTTCAAGAATAATTTATTTTCTTGAAATAATATTTTACTTGATTTATGTGAAAATTAATATGTATTTAACTTAACTTGGGAACTCTTTTACTAGTTCCTAGTTTGACTCTTTAGGTATAAAATATTTATTCAATCCTTTTTAGTAAATAATAATACATATGCCTAGTTTTTTATTTATATCATATATAAACTATTATATATACATATATCATTGTTAACATTTAATTTATGTATCATATATCATGATCCCTAATCACATGATACTTTGATTAGGTTATAATCATTTCTTTTATTAAGGGCTTCACGTAAGGTTGGTCAACTAAGTTCAGTAATATCTAAACCTCCATGAATGTTGGATTACCTCATATATTGTGTTAGTTCTTCAGTGCTTGATGAAAAACAGAAATTCAAAATTTCATTTAATCAACTTAAAAATAAGTAAGATGAGTTCGGTGTTTTATCAGAGTCGTTTTCACTCAACACAATTAATTTTTTCAGCAAGTCCTAGCATTATTCAAATCTCGCACTCAAATCTAAAAAACTAGGAGTTACATTTAGTGCAATTCCAAAGCCTTTCGCTCAACAGTAATGCTCGGATGTACTTGTATAATACATCCAAGGATACAATGAACAAGGATTAGATGTTCCAGAGATTATGCTCAACATCAATTTGGAATGCTTCAGGGATTATGCCCAACACTTCCAATTCTTATCTTTCATGTGCTTCAGATATTATTCTCAACACAAACATTTCATAACTCATGTGCTCTAGGGATGGAACTCAACACAAACATCAAATACTCATTTGTTCCAGATCTCGTGTTTAATCACAAATATCAAATCACTCATGTGCTCCAGAGCTCGTGCTCAACAAAAACATCAAATCACTCATGTGCTTCAGAGCTCTCGCTCAACACAAAATCTCATCAATCATGTGCTTCAGGGTCCATGTCCAACACATACAATCTCCTACATGCTAAAATAAAACATATGCATTGGCTTACGCCCAATATATCTAACAAATCATCATACTCATGTGCACTGGGGTTTTAGGTCCAATATACAAAATATAAACATAAAAGTATCATCATATACAATGGGACTTATGCCCATTAGTGTTAGGTCAAAATTCATGATATTACATCCCTCCCCACTTATAACAACACTGTCCCTAGTGTTCTATGGACTAGGAATGAAATCATGAAATAAGGCGAGGTAAGCCTCTCTCATGGTGGCTTCATTCCCCCAAGTAGCTTCATATTTTTCAAAGTGATTCCATTTCACTTTCAACTGGACTATGGTGTGCCTCCTGAGTTGCACTTCTCTCTTGTCGAAAATATGAAGGGGTTCAGGTACAAACTCCCCTTTAGGTTACACCTGTAACAAGGACCAATCAATAACATGTTTAGTATCACATACATTTTTATTCAATAAGGATGTGTGGAAAACATTATGAAACTTTATATGAGAAGGTAAGTCTAATGCATAAGCCACTAGCCCTCTCTTGGCCAGTATCTCAAAAGGTCTGCAAAATCTTAGTGCCAACTTTCTGCACCTTCCCAAGCTCAATTAGCTTCTCTTTGCTTTACTTTTAAGTAAAAATGTTTGTCGATTTGTTAATATTTATCTTTCCTTTTCTTATTCATGTAACTCTTCTGACAATCTTGTGCGTATTTAAGGTTTTTTTGGACTTTGGTGACCAATTGTTCCAAGTCTTTTAGTAAATCAGGCCCTAACATGAGTTGGTCCACTAGGCTATCCCAAGTAATCGGTGTTATACACTTCCGCCCATAGAGGACCTCAAAGGGACTCATCTTGGCAGAGGTATGGTATCTGTTTTTATATACAAATTCTATGAGATGAAGGTAATCCTCCCACTTGGTGGGGTTATTCATAACATACATCCTAAGCATGTCTTCTAAAATCTAGTTTACCCGTTATGTCTTCCTGTCTGTCTGCGAGTGTTAAGAAGTACTAAAGTTTAACTATGTCTCTAATCTGTAGAAGAAGGATCTCCAAACATTTCTGGTAAACTTCATGTCTCGATCTGGAATGATTTCCTTGGGTATCCCATGAAATATGAATATCTCTTTTAAGAAGATGTCAACAATGTGAACTGCCTTGTAGGTTGACTTTACTAGGATGAAGTGTGCCACTTTTTACAACTTGTAAACCACTACAAAGATAGAATCATTTTGCTTCTTTCTCTTTGGTAGACCCATCATAAAATCCATCCTAATTACCTCCCACTTCCATTCTAAAATGGGTAATGGTTGCAGCAATCCTGAAGGATGTTGGTGCTCACCTTTCACTGGCTCACATTCTTGACATTTTATGATAAACAAATCTATGTCGACCTTTAACTTAGGCCAGAAAAAGTGTTTTTTTACTACATACATCATCTTTTGATATCCTGGATTTCCCAAGCAAGGTTTTCGATGAAATTCCATGAGGATACGGGACCTCATGTCCCTTCCTTCCAGAACATACAATATTTGTTTGTACCATAATAGTCTGTTCTTGTCTACTTTATACTCTTTTTTTGTTGAAACAACTTGTCATCTTGGACCTTCTTGAGGATTTCAACATAGAAATTGTCAACTTTGTTTTTCGTTATGATCATCTCGTGCAAATCTGAATCAGTTTGACTTAAAGTCACCTTATATAACATATGAGCTCGTCGACTTAAAGCATCAGAAATTTTATTTTCCTTTCCCTTTATATGATTTAAATCGAAATGGTACTCGTTAAGGAAATGCAACCATCTGGCCTGCCTGGAATTTAAGTCCAGCTAGTCAAATAAATACTTCACATTCATGTTGTCTGTCTTTAGAGGAAAATTATTCTCCATGAGGTAGTGCCTCCACATCTTCAAGGTGTGGATAATGGCTACTAACTCAAGATCATGGGTGGGATAAAAAATTTCGTGTTCTTTTAAATTTTATGATTCATAATAGATCACACAATCATTCTGTAAGAGGAATCCTTCAAGTCCTTCCTTGCTCACATCCGTGCAAATAACGAAATATCCATCGAGATCCATAATTCGTAGTATCGGTGCAGTAGTCAAAATTTGTTTAAGCTTCTGAAAAATTTCATTACACTTGGTTGTCCATAAGAACTTGTTTTCCTTCTTTTTCAAAGTGGCCATGGGACAAGCAATCCTCAAAAATTTCTCGATGAACTTTCAGTAGTAACTGGAAAATCCCAAAAATGAACTACTATCAATGACACTAGTAGGGGTGGGCCAATCCTCTATGTATTTAATCATTTATGGGTCAATGACTATCCCCTTCTCGAAGATGATGTGACCTAGGTAATGTATATGTGGTTTGTAAAAATCACATTTACTAAACTTAGTGTAAATATAGTGTTCCCATAACACCTGTAGTACTATGCAGATATGCTCCTCGTGTTCCTCTTTACTCTTAGAGTAAACTAGGATGTTGTCTATAAATACCAATACAAATTTATCTAGGTATTTATTGAAGATATTGTTCATCATGCACATAAAATTCGCAAGTGCATTGGTCAACCCAAATGGAATTAATACAAACTCGTAGTGCCTGTATCGCGTTCTAAAGGTCATTTTATTAATATCTTCATTGTGGATCTGTACTTGATGGTATTTAGATGGCAGGTCAATCTTTGAAAATATCTTGGCTCCTCCAATTTCATTGAACAAGTCATCAATCCTAGGAAGTGGGTAACAGTTCTTGATGTTCATCTTTTTAAGTTGGCGGTAATTGATGCACATCCACATCGTACCGTCCTTCTTCATTACAAAAATTATTGGTGCTCCCTAAGGGGACACACTCGGTCGGATATAACCCTTTTCAATCAACTCTTACAACTGCAACTTGAGCTTCACCAACTCTAGTTTGCACATGCGATATGGGGACTTCGAAGCCAGAACTGACCCTGGTGTTAGTTCTATGGAAAAATCTAAGTCTCGTTTCTGTGGTAATCCTGGTATTTCCTTGGAAAATATGTCTGTAAATTCTACGAGAACTAGAAAGTCCTCGATGTGTTGATCTCTCTCAGCTTTGACATGAAATTTTCTTTTGTAAATTATTCAGAGTTTGGCACCAAGAAAGGATTCTATATAGATTTGGAACTCCTTCCATTATGACACCCCATGCTTTGGAAAAACAAGGCCCCTTTCACTTGTTACAGAGTTTAGGATTTGCTTATTCACAAATCAAACAAATATTGACTAGGAATTTACTAGAAATATTAATGAAGGAAGCCTATGATATTATTCAAGGAAATGATGACTTCATTTATGAGGAAGGAAACACATACATCTAAATTTAAGGTTTTGAACAGAAACCATATATGTTTCTCAAATTTGTATGTGATGGATTGTGTTTTTCACTACATTTTGTAGACACTATGAGAAGTAGCCCTCTTAATTGATGGAAATAAAATGAAACAATTTATTACCACACCATTCAAATTTGTATAATTTGTAGGTAACATGGTGAGGGTTATATCACTCAAAATATCTTTATTTAAGGGAGGTTGAGACTATTACGGGTTATGACCCTCAAGGTATGTTTAAAAAAAGTATCACTATTTAAATGTACAAATATTCATTAGAGGAAATTTCAACTCAAAATGGGTCTCCTAAGGAAAATAATAAATTAATAGTTAAAATAATAAATTAATATTTATTAATTTTGGATGAAGAAAAGAAAAAACTACTTTTTTTGTTCATATTTTCGACAAATCACCCTGTTTTTTTAGTCAAATTTTGATCGAGAGAGCCCATTGGATGCGGAATTAAATTTTGCATCCAACGAGTACCCACTCTGCATACTTTTGATGGACCCCTCTACCCAAAAAACAAGAAATACCTGAAAAAACGTGATGATGATCTTGTTTTTGCAGTAGTGAGGTCCGTCAAAAGTATGAAGAGTGGGTACTCATTGGATGCAGAAATTTGAGTAAAAAAATAGGGAGATATGTCGAAAATACGAACAAAAAAAGTATTTTTTTATGATACCTATCCCCAAATTTAAGACCTATACGGTATTTCAAATTTAAAGAAATTGTATTGGCTAACACATGATGACATGGAATTTGAATTAGGGTTGAAAGGCCCATTTTGAGTTGAAATTTCCTCTAATGTCTTTACTTATTCTAAATGGAAATCCAAGGGTGTTATAGATAGTGAAGGACTATAGGCTAAGAAAGGACATAATGATTCTCACAATGATAAAATGATGGAATATAGTGATTTGCACACTTTTATTAGTTCAAATATTAACCCTTGAGGTCAGGACAATTAAGGAATTGTGTCCAACAAAGTTAGATATCATCCTCCAGTTGTGAACACATGAGGTTGGTAATTAATTAATAATAGAAGTGGTTGTATATCCCATTTTAAGAGAAACATGACTATCTCCTCCAACAACCCTTGTACTACTTCTCACCCCAAGGATATCACTGGAGGCAGGGGAGGTGATAATGATGCCAATGATGACCACACCCCTCATGAGGAAAAGTTGTAAAATAACATACTATGAGAAAGAGTAAAATGTCACTTAAAAGTGATCATGATACTCAATCAGAGCCACTTGAAGTCATGGAAGTTTAGGACCAAATCGATGTGATACTAGCCTTAATTGTTGTGTAAATGGGAATTAATACTTTGATGGAAGGGAAAAATGTACCATAAGAGAATATTGGTTTCAAATATAATTCAACTAGATTAACACCAAATTAGTTTTGTTCCATAGGCACAAAATTTTTATATCGAGATAATAAGGAGGAAAGAGAGAAAGGTCTTGTAGAGTAACTCCACTTCATTGGATATTAAATAATTAGGTACTTGCAGAGACCTTAGGCTACATGTTTATATTGGTTAGATTCTTAAGATATTCAAGAATAGATGGATGAGATTACTAACTTGAAGAGTAGGATCATTGAATTACATTGTTTGCATGTCCATGGGTGGTTATGGGTAGGGAAAGTAGGAGGGGGACTAGGAAGATAAATGGGGGGTTAGGGGTAGTGAGAGTGTGAAACTTAGAGATAAAATGGGGTTAGGGTTTAGGGTAAGCCATATGGGGTTGAGAGAGAGAAATAGAGGAAATAGTTAGGTATCAAGGGGACAAAGAGAGAGAAACTGGGGGGAAGAGGATGGAGGGAAGGAGAGTGAGGGGGGGGGGGGTGGCATGCGTGGAGAGATTTATTTTAGAAAGTAAAGCATTTCAAAAAAAATTAGGATATGGATGAATTTATTGGTTGACATGAAAACTTGGATGAATTTATTGATTTTGGGGACATTGTTGTAGAGGAAAGTGTTCCTATGGTTGGGGGTTAAGAGGCCACCAACATACTAGGGTTTAAAAATAAATACTAATGTATATTGTTATGCAAGAAAATGTAAGCAAGATTCATAGATAAGTAAGATAATACCTAATTCATTGAAGGATGGTCCAAGATTTTTTTAGCCCTTCCTCTTAATCCTCAATCGAAGAGACCTACAAAACAATTTCATCCTTCCTCAAACTAATTTAGCTAAATGTAAAGAAATGATAATCAAAGCAATATGAAACCTTGATTTCATTAACATTACTATCTGATCATAAACAGAGATATGACATACATTAGACAGTGATTATGGAAAGAGAAGAACATCACATATTTATTATTAAGTGGAAGAAGTAGAGATTTCACCTTCTCCTATTGTAGCTAGGCATGTCACAAAATATGCATCTCGATCTCCTACTTATATTCTCCAAGGATCTCATCCTCCAAGCTCTGCAAAACAAGAATATCGCATCTAGGCCAAAGGTAGGGAAGATGAGATTCCCAATTCCACCAACATAACAATACAAAGGTCAAGTCCCCCTTCATGGACCACTCTCCCTCTCTTATATACTTTTCTGAAGAGTTAGGGTCGAATAGGGATCATTTCCAAACACCTCCCAAACCACCCCTAATTTGAGAATTTTCATATTTTTATATTTTTTTGACCACGGGTTTGCTTAACAAAAGTCATGAATGGGTCAAAAAATCTATTTTTTAGGGTATTTCCATGAATTTTCAAGGTTCGATGTCTTCTGGAAATTTTTTCCTTATAATTTTCCAACTGTCCTTAAAATAGGTTAAATGGAGTTACATAACTATATATATGTCTCCTACAATCAATGTGTTTTTTCAGTGACTTTCATGAAGTGTCGTCATGGAAGTGTCAACATGCAACGAAAACATGGTAAAGTGGTCACATGAATAGATGTGTCATTTTAGGCTATAAAAAACATAAATAAAATCCTTTACAAAATCATGCCACCCAAAATCAATATCCCTACTCTCCTGCATAGTGAATCCCACTCACTCCCAGTGACAAAGTGGGAGAGAGGGGAAAATGGTGAGACGAGGGTTAGTTGGAGAGGAAGAGATAGGGGGCGGGTATATAGATACATGCATGAAAGGTAAGGGGGTGGTTAGGGATAGAGAGAGAGATAAGGGGTTGATAGAGAGAGAGGGGGAGGGGGGGGGGGTTGTGATCCTTTTTGCGATTTAATACTCGATGATATTCAATACTATGATATACACTAGTGTATGTATATTGTACGTTATATACACTAGTTTATATACTAATCATATACTCTAGGAATATATAGTAGTGTATATTCTATCTTGCGCATATACCATTATATATTAACTTGTATACAATGTATATATACTAGTGTACTAGGTACACTAAGTATATATAGTGGTGTTGATTCTATACATTAGTGTAAACACTAGTCATATACTAGAATATGCACTAGTACATATACTAGTGTATTATACTACGTTATACACTAGTGTATATACTGATAATATACTAGTTTACATACTAGTATATACCTGAGTTACAAACACTAGTAATATACACTAGAGTAAGTTATCTTGATCTTAAGTGCCAAATTCGTAGCCGAGAATATAAGATTGTAAAGAAGCAATCACATTTCTACTATCACCTCTATTACTTTAGAAAGATAATGTGTCAATTTGGGAGCCAATAGTGATAATATCCCTATTTTTGTGTGTGCTTTTGTGATGTTTGTTATTGTAAGATTATTGAAAACTATTTGCATCATATGCTTAGTTTTCCTATTGAATAAATTGTTCAAATCAAATATGGTATTTCCACACAGGTTGAACACCTTAAGAAACCACTCACACAAACAAATCACCAATCAACACACTATTGTTTTTATGTGGTCAAAGCCCTCATAGAGGAAAACGACCCACATGACCCTAACCAAACAACCAATTTAGGAAATATGTTAATGCAAAAGAAAAAATAATTTACATATAAGATTTTATTCATGCTTTCATAGATTGAAAAATTTATTAATGGACATTTCTATGGAGAGACATGTGTGCCTTTTATATACACTTGTGTATATACCCATCTCTATACAATAGTTAGTGTATATACCCATCTCTATACACTAGTTAGTGTATATATTGGTATATACACTAGTGTATACAACAGGTGTATATACACATATTTATACTATATTCGTTGATCATCACCCCTCTAGTTCGGAAATCCAAAATCAAACATTAATATTATCAATCTCAAACATAAACTCAATATTATCCTAAAGATATTATCAAGATCAAACATAACCTGCAATAATATTATTGGAATGATCGAATGCCATAATGTAACATTACATTGTATTGTGAGAAGGTTTATCTAATGTATACATTAGTATATATATTTACCTAGTATATATACTAGGTATATACACCAATGTATATACTATGTGTACAATATATATACCTAGTATATAAACCAGTGTATATACCTAGTATATACACTGGTGTATACACTAGTGTATACACACTAGTGTATGCACATTCTTTTCATGCACACTCACCTTGAACACTTGTTGTTTCATACTCGGTATTATTACATTCCTTTTCCATGATACTGACCATAACATCTTGCATGCTAATTTCCATGAAACTAGCATCTCCTTTGCTTGTTTATCCTCAATGTGCATTTTTTCTCTCCACTCTATCATATTTGTTTGTCACTCTCAATTTGCTCATATGTACAACACTCATCTTTGCCATGCTCATTTGTATTGAAATCATCTTTGGTATGTTCCACCATATTCATTTCCATATAGCTTTGGTTCCAAGAAACTATCTTTGACTCAGATTCACTTTGCTTAGTTTTAAACTTTGCAACCTTTTTCTCAACTCCTACAATTCTCTACTCAGAACCAATCTTCCTTATCTTCTTACAATATCTAAATAGTGTATACAGTATTGTATTATAGTTATATATACAATGGTGTATATTCTAGTAAAATGTGTATACACTGGTGTATATTACGTTATGCATATTTAGTGTATATTCTAAACTATATACATTAGTGTATCTACTAGTTATATACACTGGTGTATATCCTATAATGTACACTACACATATACACTAGTGTATATTCTAGTGTGTATTTTCTAGTGTATACACACTAGTGTATATTCTAGAGTGTATTTTCTAGTGTATACACACTAGTGTATATACAAATATTTGGTTCACTATATACACTAGGCTTGGAATGTATACACATACATAAGGATTGACATTTAAACACATACACTAGACAACACAAATGATTTATATCTCACTCCAAGTAATCATTTGGAATTATAAATTTACTTGATAGGTGCATCGCAATCTTCCTAAGGTTGAACACCTTACTTACCCTTCATTCTAGTGTAAATTATTGATTTATACACTAGTGCATTATATCTGTATATGCACTAGTGTATATATTGGTAAATATACACTAGTGTATATACCGGTATATGCACTAGTGTATATACATTAATGTATATTGTACACTAGTATGCACTAGTGTAGGTGTATATACCAAGGTTTAATTCATATAGGTGTGTGTATATACTATTATATACACTGGTGTATATTACCAGTATATATACACACACACATTTATATACATATATCCATATATATCCATATATACATACATACATACATACATACATATATATATA
>LPNX010243944.1:30440-152169 GCA_001517045.1 Pseudotsuga menziesii
CATATGTGCACACACATTTATGGAAGAGACTTCTATATATGCACATGCATATACAGATAGGTCTTCAATAGTAACAGTTATGTATGAATATTATTGGATAGGTTAATATGTCTGCACTTGAGTGTACCGCAACCGTATGGTGGAAAAAAATATGCACCCCATAGAAGATTGTTTAATGGTGTTGCGACGACTCTAACATTACCTTGAACCCTCCATGTGCATCTTATTTCTCGACGAGAATATTTTGGGCCACACTGTTCACATGTGTACCATCCTGCAAGGTGAGCAATATCATGTCCATCATGCATATCATACACATTAGAGGAAATTTCAACTCAAAATGGGCTTCATAAGGAAAATAATAAAATAATAGTTAAAATAATAATAAAAAATATATTGATTTTGGAGGAAGAAAAGAAAAAAACTACTTAATTATGCATCATCATCACATTATTCAGGTATTTCTTGTTTTTGGGGTAGCGTGGTCTGTCAAAAGTATGTCGAGCGGGTACTCGTTGGATGTGGAATTTAATTCCGCATCTAACGAGCTCTCCCAATCAAAATTTGAGTAAAAAAACAAGGAGATATATCAAACATACGAACAAAAAAAGTGGTTTTTTTTATGATACATATCCCCAAATTTATATTAAAAAATTGTTTAAGACCTATACGGTATTACAAATTTAAATCAATTTCATTGGATAACACATGATGACATGGAATTTGAATTTGGGTTAAAAGACGCATTTTGAGTTGAAATTTCCTATAATGTTGATATATTGGAGGGTGAGCGATATCATGTGCATAATGCATATCGTACATTACATATTGCAGGGTGAGCGATATAATGTCCATCATGCTTATCATGCATGACATATTACAAGGTCAGTGATATCATATCCATCATGCATATCATGCATGACATATCATGAAGTTCACCGACCAAGTTCAATGTTCTGACACTGAGATAAAAATATGAATTTTTAAATTTGAAATTTAAAAGGTGTGGTAGCTGCGGTTAGTGAATACCTATGGATGTTTCATTCTAGGGTGACAATTTTCCACCACAGATAGTGAAGGGTCCTACTAGATATAGATTCCAATTCAATTACCATATTGTAAATGGAGACAACAAAATTGGTTTGTTGGAGTAGGTGGCATCGGGT
This sequence comes from Pseudotsuga menziesii, assembly GCA_001517045.1. Taxonomy (NCBI): domain Eukaryota; kingdom Viridiplantae; phylum Streptophyta; class Pinopsida; order Pinales; family Pinaceae; genus Pseudotsuga; species Pseudotsuga menziesii. The sequence goes on from LPNX010243944.1 coordinate 31,607, forward strand.
GTAGTTCTTCACGTTTAGCATGGAATAGGGATTGAACACTAGAAATGAGAATAGGGATTGAACAAAAAAAATTATTTTTTTGTTTATTCCAGAATACACATATATACATATAAACCTAATGGTAGAGTTTTAAGAGACGAATCTAATTTATACATTAACAAAATATTTACTTTTTCTCATTAAACTACAATAAACAACATTTATCCTCTCTAATCAATGAAGTTTCCCTATGACACACCACTCATTCCTAAATCATAGAAATACATAACTAAATGGAGCCTTATTTTTGAACGCCCTCTCGTACTATGATAGTACAAAAATTGAATAATACCAAAACATAATTTGAAATCTTTGTCTGCATCATTTTTTCCTTCACCAAATTGAAATCTCACATGCTTTGAACTATAATTTAAGTTATCTGATGTTCCTAAAAACAATATAGCCTCCTATCCACGATCGAAGTTTTTCAACAAAATATAGTGACCTAGTCATGACTCATGATCCAAGTTTCTCGACACCATTGGACACCATTAGCACTTGCAATTCCTCATAACCCTCATAATAATGTTTTACCAAACCTCTAGATCATGAATGTTCCCTTTGGATAGCAATTTCCACATGCATATCTCATAAACCCATTGAGGTATAGTTTTATCCAATCCTCTAGCATCTTAAACTATCTAAAAAACCATCCATGAGTTGAACCTAAAATTCCCCCTCTATATTTCTAGATACACTTTCTTTGAGCTAAGAAATCAATTCCATTTCTTGTTTTCATCATTTTCATCATTTATTTCATAAGCATGGGTTAACTAATATACGTACAACAATCCAAAGTTATATATTTCTAATAAAATGAAACTAATACATGTGTCCCCTCTTGAAATCGAATTTTGTGCCCTTTGTTTAAGAATGCCATTTTATTATTGTTGCTTTTTCTCATGAAAATCAATTAAATTGTGGTTAAAAAAATATAGAAGCCTTCTTCTAATCTACTAATGAAATATACAGTCATAAAACACTTCAAACTTGGGAATATTTCCTCACATTGTTCTTCTACTTCTTGCTTTCACCTCTTTTAGGAACTGTCCCGTTTACCCTTTTTGGAGGATGTTTAAATGACATCAAGTTGTTGTGTTCAACAAGTAGTTCATGCAAACTATGGATTTCACCTTCACTACCTTTTTTCTTTTAATTACAATGCTTCATCTTTTGAAATCCCTACTCTAGTATCAAATATATAAACCAAAAATATTATGACATTAGCAATGAAGAGACAAAAACAAAATAGTACCAAGTTTCTTTCACCATAACTTGATCGGAAGTTGTAGTTAAATATTGAATTTAATATTCCTTTGGATAGAAAAGAAACTCTCTGTTTTGCAAATTTAAAACAAACAAACAAAAATAAACAACTAAAAAAACTTCTACTATATTATTTGTAAGCACTTATTATGGAGTTAGATTAATCACATATGTAAATGGGCATACATTTGTAAGACTTGTTTAGGTTTGCATACCCTTGGCTTGGTGGGTCATCAATTTATAAATTTTATATGTAGACCTAGGTCATAGGTGGCATGCAATATTTTTTAATTTACCATTAGTAATATTTCAAGCGGGTAATTTCTTATCTCAATTCAAGTTTAAAGGGAGGAATGTTGGGTTAATCTTTATTCAATAATAGAGTAGTTAATATAACCTTGATTTGGTCATTATTAGTTTATCGTTGGTGGTTTAGGGTACATAGTATTGAGAAATCCCTGGTATATGATGTGCTTAAGCTCATTTAAAGACTTTAAGAAGTCCGTTGTAAAATGTTAAGTGGTTGATGTTGGGTTCACTTTTCGAGCATAACAAATCGACCAAGGTGAATGAATGCCTGTTAACACGAAGGATGGACTTCTCCATTATGTGCATTCTTGTCATTATTTTATCTTTTTGTTATGCTTAGTCATGACATAAAATACTCGGATGTGTCACTATATTAAGATAATGTAGTTTGTAATTACAAACATCACATTTAACAATAATAGAGAGTTAATAGGTATTTAGTTTGTTAATGGTTTATTGCAAATAACAAAAATGAATATCATAAGATTAATTTTCTCATATAAATTTATATATCCATAAAAACTATGTTTATTAATGTTGCTAGTTGTAAAGCTTGGAGACTACACCAAGAATATTGTGGGATTTTTGTATTGCTAATAATAAGTAAATTATACATGTACAAGACCTCCTTCATTATATATCTAATACCAAATTAAGTTTCTTGATTTACTTGAAGAGTTGCAAACGAAATAAAATAAAGAAGTGGACTGATATAAATGACATACTTTTTTTGATTATGAAATTAATTGACACAATGCACTTGATTATCTTTTTTATGTCATTAACCAACTAGTTATTCTATCATCAACCAAGTAGCTATTTTATCATTACATTTTGTTAACTAATTATTGAACATACAATTTTGTTAAAAAATATACTTTAACTATAAACTAATTTGAAAACTAAATTGATAAAATCCAATTCCATTTTGTTTTAAATGATTTTTTTTTTGGTAAGTCTGCATGTTCTATTAAACTGATAAGTCAAAAATTACATGTATGAGAAAAGTCTAGAGTGGTCGAATATAGTGGAACCACCACCCTAGCCATTCAAAATTACAAATTCTTCTGGGAGGACTATAACTGATCAATTCCACTGGAATTGAATGCCATGGAAGTAAAAAATTGGGTCTTAATCTAGTAGTTATGCAAATTATCAAAGTATTTAACATAAGTTTAAAAACTAGACTAAAAAAAAAAAAAACTTGACATGGCAATCTAAACCAAATTGATACCGAGCCGTTGTTGGCGACATGAACAAGAATTATGGAGGGAGAACCTCCTCCAGTATGGGGAAATCCCAACCACATTCCTTGGAGTTTGTAGCATGATTGTTTTCTAGCAGAGGATACGACTTGTTGCTCGGGCCTTCACTATCACACACATGTTTGAATAGTTGTTCAATGGTTCTCAGGATGGGAAGGGGCACACTAGTGGCAGCCTCTAGAACTGGAGCCGAATATGTTTCCCCTAACCTTCCTCTCATTGAAATTCCGCACCCTATCTCCATTGTGTCAAATCCTCTTTTCCCACTGGCCAAGCATTTCCATGCAAAGGTCGCGTCCAAGCTGTTGAGTTGGTTGTCCATATTTTTCATCTTAGTTTTGACGGAGAGGACTGTGTTGCGAGATGAGCTTCAACTTCCCAACATGTCCTTCATGAGAATCCCCATTATGTTTTTCACGAGCGATTAGTGATTTATTTTTCTTCCTCTTTCTGTGGAAAGTCCCTCATTGACAAGACAAGCTTCCCAATTGTCAATTATGGACTTACCAAGTACCGAAGTCCCAATTTCATACCTTTCATTTTCTATTAGCTCATACCGCATTGATTTTTCACTCTACCGCTTCTACTCCTCGTGGGATTTCCCCTTTTCCTAGGAATCTTGAATACTAGAATGGGAAAATACAGCTAGTAGGGGCTGTGAAACTGCAAAACCAACAACATGAAGAGGCCTTTGAGATGTAAGGTGATTCTACCGAGCTGAGCTGAAGAGAAAATACAGAGCCAAAAAATACCATGCACTACAAAATGCCAACGGATGCTCCTTCCCTCATCCATGTATTTTCACTTAACCAAGTTCCTATGTTCCCTCTGAAACTTCGCATGATTGAAATCTACCACCAATCAAAACTAGAATTAATTCGGATCCAACAAGCTTGAATCTCGACAGATTAGGAGTAGACCTCCTCACCCACCCACAATGAAGAGATGGGGGACTTGGAGGGAGGATTAATAGCCCCAGCATGTGTGGTGCCATGCGACCAACGCCCGGAATGAGGAACAATGCACTGTCATTAGGGAAAGTTGGCACACACATCCGATTTTTTTTACTGATATTAAAACATATCATTGTTTGTTATATTTTCACTTTTAAAAAATAAAAAAGCAATCTTCGAGCGTTTCCATTTTCCCAAATAAAAATAAAGAGCATGCCCAAGCACATGCCATTTAAAGGTAAAATTCGATATCAAACTAAGTTATAAATTATAAAAAAATGATACCAAACTAGGTTATAAATTATAAACCAAAAATATATAATTTATAAACTAAGTTTAAAGAATCCAATTTATTTTTTAAATGATATTACAACATATTTTATTGATTATATTTCCACTTTCAAAGCATATAAAAATTATGACATTTAAAAATAAAATTGACATTTAGAAGTAGACGTCAAGATCGGAATTTTCCTTTTTTCTGAATAAAACGAACTAATATACAAAACCGGTATCCAAAAGGAAATGAAATTTAAAAGTAGAAATGAACATCAAACTTATGTATGTTCCCTGCATTGTTGCATCGTTATTGAGATATTTATAAACTTAGAAATAAAAATCAACATCATATAATTTAAAATAGAAATCAATATCAATATTTTACCAAAGTTTTATTAGAAATAATAAATGAGTTTCTTTTGATGAGGTAGAAAGAAAAAATACAATATCATATTTTTCAAGTTACTCAAAAGAGTAGACTATAAAAGAAAAAAAAACACAAAATATAGACTGCAAAAAAACAAATGACATTTGGGATAGGACATTTATGCATGTTTTCATATTTTGGCATGTACTGCATATTTTTCTCCACCGTTCATTTTATTAATGTTTAAAGGATTTACAACAGAGTGAAGGGGCTAATATCCGACTGATATTTGTCGTGAATCATTTGGCGAACATCCTCCTCTTCACTAAGGCTGTGTGAGAAGGGGATGAGCTCTTTGAGCTCTGAGTCAGAATTGAAACCTTTGACATGTTTGATAGGGATGGCATTGGCCGTCTGAACCTTGTACAAATTCAGGTTGTTGCCAATGATAATTACCCTGCGTAGATCCCTTACTAATATAAACTAAGATGTTTCACAATCAAGTACAGTGGTGAGACTAAAACGAATTGCAAAAAATATCGGAAATACCTATGGGGTACTAGAATGCAGCTGCCTACTGTCATGTCCCTACCCCTCTGCCAGAGAGAGAACGCGACATTACCACTAACATAGTTGCTCCTTAAATGTAAACATAAAAATTACATTGAAGTAAAAGATGCAATTATGCATTGTCTAACATCATTAATCAACATTATAGCGGAATCTAACATACATTCAACATAAGGAGCATGTTCATCATAATTCATATAAACCACATAGTTGCATGGGTAATTACACGAAAATACTTATCTTCGAATGAAGCTTCCTGCAACTAGCTATGCCGCTGCAACGTTCCACCCAACCATAAGTTAGTGTGCTCATCAATCTCTCAACATCACTGCCACCCCCAAGTTGGGAATGATTCCCCAAGGAAAAGGAAACTAAGTAGGCTCACGCATAGTCAAAGATATGTCAAAATTCAGTCAAGCCAAAGCTATGCTTGGGCTCATCAGATTGCCAAGGGGATGGAAAGGCTTGTTTGCTAAGCTAGTGAGCTCAACCATAGAGCTATGGACACCTACACAAGATATGACTTGGCTTTCCCAACATGTACACACCCAACACAAGGAATCGTACCCTTCTCTGTTGTATAGTCCCTTAGGCTATGCATTCCCTTCAAGTGTTATTCAGGATGTGCAGTTCCTCATGCACTATATTTATCAAGTAGTTTACCTCTTCCACTCCTAACTGGATTCAGACCAAATCAAGGAGCGTAACAACTCAGACCAAGAAAAGGGTGCACACACGAAAAAATACCAATTGTTGGTCTTTAGAAAAACGTTGGGAAACCCAAAAATGGATTTACAGATGGAGAAAAACACCAAGGAGAGAAATACGATCTCCACAATCATTTAATGACACCATAGAGCCAAAAATCGACCTTTGCAAAATCCCAAATCACATTTCTGATTTCTGGAAGTGACTATGGCAATACGGGAGCCAAAACCACTGCTATAAACCCCAAAAATGTGAATCTAGCTTCTTGGCCACTCAACAAGGTAAAAACAGTTCCCAACCATTGAAGAATCCATGAAAATGCAGGAAAAACGTAAATCTTCCTTTCCCACTTACTGAACAATACCAAAACGAAGTTTTGGGCATGCAAAAATGAGGAAAATGACTCCAAACGTGAAGGATGAACACACAGGAAACTTTAGATGCATGAAGGAAGCCCACGTGAAGGAGAATGGTGAGGAAAAATGGAAAACGTGGGTGTATGGCCCAAATGGGCATGCATTTTGGGTGTTAACTTGCCCTAGAAGTCAAAAACGTTTTCCCCAAATTCGAATTATGTGCCCCATACTCTTCCCATCTCCATGCAATAACTACTTCAACCAATTTCTGGTAGAATTAAATGATTGGGTGAATGTGACAAGAAAGGTAGTTGATTGTTGGATGGGTTCTCCTATTGACATTTGCCTTTTCTCCATTGGCCCCAAAGTTTAAATATTTCCCCCCTTTATCCTTAGGAAATCATGCCCCCATCTCATTATTTGTGGCATAGACATAGCTGGTTGTGGGTATTTTAATTAAAAATGCATATTTACATGATGCGAAAATTAAAATGTGTCAGCTAACACAAAATACCATCAGCAACGATTTGTTTTCTGGCAACGTGTCAAATAGGATGGTATGCTATGGATGGTGCCTCCATGATTTGTTTTCTGGCAACGTGCAATATTCTGATAGGTGGGTATCCCATCCACCCGTTCATCCACGGACATATGTTTAAGGTAATTCTATATCGGAGGATTATTAATGACTCTGCTACGATGTGTTTATTTCTTGCCAAATTATTATGTACGTGTACGAGGATATATAGTGACCGATTTGGGATATTAGTCCATCCGTATGCTATTTAAATTTTTCCATATCTCATGTTTGAAATAGGTTTATTATTTTTCATTAAACTAAATTTAATGATAACTTATTTATATTGAATAGGGTTGATTCTCTTGTGATAACGTATTCCTTAAGGTTTTTTCGTGATGTACACTAGTCTTGCTTTCCACCATATGTGATTTGCCCCCACCACAATATCGAGGCAATTGTTGTATCTGTTTGTTTGTAATACCTCTCTGTAGTTGTTGTATCTGTTTGTTTGTAATACCTCTAGTTATCAGTTAGATTTGAAGTGCATAGAGTTCATTGTATTTGAAGAGGTATAGTCTTAGCAATTGTTTTAAGAGATTAACAAGTTTATTATAGAAGGACCTTTTACTGTCAAGCCTTATTTTTGTCCTTTACGTTTATATCTTCTATCAAAAGATGAGTAGTGGAGTTTTCTATTTCTCAATTTCTTCACAAATCCAACAAAAAAGGATATCCAAAATTTTATATAGCAGTGACTTGTCTATAAATTAGAGATGAAGACCCCAACTACCTATGGTTTGTGTATGGCAAGATATCTTGCTAAATTTAACTAGAGTTCAATGATCAATTGGTTATGTGGTTCCTTTTCCTCAAATTTTAAGTGAGTGGTCACAAGGAAAGAGCTAAGACATAATGAGCAATGCGGAAGATCCTATTCCCTTGATTTCACCAGCCCCCTCTTTGGGGATTTCATTTTGTGTTACGAGAAGAATCCAATCAATTGAGATGATGGTTGTATGATTGGATGTATGTTGTATCCAAGTCATTTTAAGGTCCACAATATATATTATTGAATTTTTTCCTAGTATTAAAGTAACAATTATGATAAGTTTATTTTCGTTTAATTATCTTTTCACAAATGAATCCCTAGTAACATGGGATGTAATTTTTTATTTTAAAAATTTTCTTAAAAATAAAATTTTATTTCTACTTTTTAAAGAATTTTGATTCAATTTAAATCCAAAACTACCCATCAAAACATTTAAATACTCATAAAATAAAATAAAAAACACTCAACTCTCATTAATCCATTGATTCTTTCTTGACTTGAACATTATTTATAAATTAATTCCAAAAACTTCATAATATAAATTTCTTTCTTAACTATATTGACCTTGATCGTAACATAAATCATTCAACGAAGTTTCTAAATGAAAAAAATGTTTCTAAATGTTTCCTTTTTGTGAGAAGAGTCTATGACCAATGTCGATGAGCTTGTGCTACCAATCTGATCTTGTGACCTATTATCCTCCATATAACACTTCTACTGGGCTACAACTTAATGTCATATTAGTAAGGTATCTTACCATGAGTATTGGTACTGTTAAATTCAGCAGTGTTAAGTATTTGTATTGTAGTGCAACATTAACACTGCTTACCTTTGTTTTTTTTCATTACAAATTCTGTATAGGGATGAATGGTTTATTTAGATGGATCTAAGAGCTACCAAATTATTTAGGGCATGGGGAATGAATGTATTAGGTACAAGAAGATCGAAGGAGTAGATAGGCTTCACACATGGATGTGAAAAGTGCGCTTTCTTTAAATGATGGTGGCTTTGCAACGGATCGAGATGCAACCATCGCCCAAGGAAGGTCCCTGAAAAATTTCTACTATGATTTGATCACTGTGTTCTACTGTGATTTTCTTGGTCCATTTAATTGAGTTAGAACCATTGATAATAACGCTTGGATTTCACATATCACCTTTAAAATTTAAATTTTTTAAATAGGCTGCATTGGTTTTACACAAGCTTCAGTTGCATGCTACAATGGTATGTGCATTAAAAAAGGTTTTTTCGTTTATTACACTAGCAGAATTTGAGCACAGGGGTGGCCATTTTCACTCCATGAAAAAATCCTAAGAGGGAACAACAGCTTCCCCGTGGTATTTACACTCATAATCAGAGCTCATCTTTGTGTCATATTTATATCAACATGTGTGATTCTACTCTCCAATATCCTTCCATATTACTAATAATAATAGTAATAATCTATTTTTAAGGTCACCGCCAAGCGAGACACCAAATTGGTGTATGAGACCCCCTTGCTTGTGGGACAAGGGACCCCTCTCTACGCAGTGATTTAACTGCTAAAGTCTACAGAGGTGTACATACACTACCCCCCTCTGGATTTGAACCCGTGACTTCCTAAGAGGAAACACATGTTCTTAACCATTAGGCCCACTCACGCTGTGTAGGGGTGTTCACCATTAACCTATTTATCATATAATTAAATTGTTTCCTTATTAATTTTGCTCTAATTATTATGTGCATGTATAGAGATATTACTCCAGTAGTAGGCTTTTAAAAACTTTTTATATCTAATCGTTGAAATAGATTTATTATTTTTTATTAAACTAAATTTTTTAAAACTTATTTATCTTGAATACCATTGGCTCTACTGTTATGGTGTTCTCCTTGGGTTTTGGAGTCCATCAGGGGGTGGAATACTATATTCAACGTCTTGTGTGTTGGTCTTGTTTTTTACCATATGTGATTTTACCCCCACCACAATACCAAGGTAGATGTTGTATATGTTTGTTTGTAATACCTATGGTTAGTCGTTAGATTTTAGGTGCATCGAGTTCATCGAATTTCTAGAGGTAGAGTTTTGGAAATCGTTTTAAAATATTATCACGCTTCCTGTAAAAGGATATCTTACTCACGAACATTGTCTCCTTCCTATATGTATATCCCAACTTCTTTAAGAGGACAAGTAGTAGAGTCCCCCATTTTTTATTTTCTTCAGAAATCCAATAAAAAAGGATATCCAAAATATTATATGGCAGCGACTTGTCTATAGTTCTGAGATGATGACTCCAACTATTTATGGTTTGGTTTGTGTGTGGCAAGATATTTCACTACTAAAATTTAACTCGAGTTTGACGAGGTGCTAAAGGGATTAGATCATAGTTGCTTTTATAAGTTTTATGTTTTATGTATGATTTAGTTACAGGAACAACTTGGGGAAGGAGATAAAACAATAAGACGATAGGTAAGAACTCGTGCGTACACTTTGGTGAGGTTTCTTCGAAGCCTCATTGTTTTATTTTTATTTTGCAAAGTGTGGTGTTATTTTCAATTATGCAATTAGTTTCGGTTATTTCTTTTTAGTTTGCTTAAAATTTCTTTTTGTGTGTACTTAGTTTTCATTTCATTTTTCATTAAAAATATTAAAAATAAAATAATATTTTGGGTACTGTAAGAACCCTATTCGCTAATCCATGTGCAAGACAAGACCCATCAACCAACAAGGACTCAAATATGAACAATAGTTTGGAAGAACTTTCTCAAATCCTAGAAGTAGCTAGGATCTCTTCCTCTCAAGAAGAGAAAATATTGACGATACTCAGGAATATGGCTACATCTTCGAAAGTGATAAAAGAACAATAATTCCATGATACATACCCATAAGAAGATCTATAAACCTCCTCTGCTCACCTTTTCCAACTTGTAGAAGATATTGTAGAACCATGGACCACATCCAATTGAGAAAAATACTTAGAACTTGATATCGAGGATTTCTTAACATTCCTCTCACTAGATCCTTTATACATTCAAGAGCCAAAAAATCTAAAAGAAGGTGATTTACATGGCTTGTTAGAAGAAGACATTCAGAGTGGTACAAATGAAGACGTGAATCAAGAACACTATGGCTACATTGGGATATGGTTCTGGAATATCATTGCAATGAAGCGTCCTTCTCTTCTTCAACAATTATTTGCATCCTATCATTTGAAGCAGATGGTCTCTCATACTTTGGTATGCATTAAAGTATATTTTTAAACCTAAGTATGAGTATGTTTCTCATCTTGGTACACACACGCTTACACTGGAAGTAATCCTACACATGAAGGAGATTCTCTTTTTCTTAAATTAGAGTAGGATAATGATGTAAAAAATAATAAAGAGAAAAAATAATTCCTTTTGTGAAAACCAATTTACTAGCGCAACTAGACATGAAATTTGCTTGAAAAACATGCAACTTGCTAAAAAAATTCACGATAAGTCTGTAAGTTTGTACTGGTTCTTCAAATTATGTATTCTTCAAATTATTTTGTTTTGTTCTCGTATTCAATGTTGTGGAATTCTTTAAGTTCCACCTTCCAATGGTCTTGTCCCTTCAACTTTAGAAAATTATCTCGGCAACAAGATTTGAGTTTATATAGTTCCCTACAATTTGCGTACATCAATGACATATCTCCTTGTTGTTAATCATGGGGATTCCTCAATTTTTCTTGGTTGAAAAATCTTATAGGTGACTCGAATTCAACAAATTCATTAATACATGTTAAGATGTACTTTAGGTACCTTGATGCTCATTGACATCAATGATGGGACATCTCGCATTGGTTAACAACATATCTTAATGGATGGTAATCCAATTATGTGTTTTCATTCTCAACATCAACACATTTATTTGCATGATAACAATTGTACCATGGTTTTGTAGCAGTTGAAGACTATATGGCTTATAGCTCCACATCTCGTAACATTTTCTTTCCTTGTTTTAGTAGCATCAACCACACTTCCTTACCATGTTTTCGTGAGGACGTGCAAACCCTTATGTGTGGGGGAGAAAGCATTAAATGTTGAATACTTCTTCTCAACATCTTCAGAGTTCCTTCATTTCAATAGATCAAAATTCATCATTTTCATCTCTCATCCTTTCTCAGTTTCAGCCATCATGCACCATGTTCCATTATAGCCTGCAACACACATCAAAGCCAAGGTAAAGTTGAGGTAAAATAGGTTAAAACTCTTTAAATAATTAAAAAGTTAAGAAAAATTGATGATTAACCATTATATAATATTTATACTTTATCTTCCATAAACCATATTATCAACCATTGAAACCTTCCATCAACCATCATCCATAAAATGCATAGTAAGTCGATAAGAATGAAAGAAAAGTGGTCCATACTAATACAAAACAATATATGTATGTAGTGTCTTCTCTTTAAATGACACGAGATATTCCCAAAACTGAATGTTTTCCATTGAGAATGAAGTCATTATTTCTTATTAAAGAACCACGAATAATTAATGGTCTCAAAAATGAAGAGCATAAAAGCACATGAGTTCATAACCACTTGTTCATCATTTGCTATCGATTATCTATCATAGCAATGCATGTGATAGTATGATAAAAGCACAAGAACTGACACTTTCATAAATAAATCAATAGAGTATATAAGGAGAAAGGATTTTGTTTCCATGACCAGATGCAAACCGGTAGGCGTGGGGGAATGTAGGGATTCAAATATGTCATATTTTCTACTATAAAGCCTCCATTCAAAATCCATATTGTTTCACTTTTAATGCATTCGAGCAACATTATTACATAATTTACCACTAAATACATCCATCCAACCTTATGGTAATTTATTATTGTTTTCTTTTATTTTTAATGATGAAATATGTTTTATCTTGATTTTATCAATGAAGGTTTAGTAAATGTTTATGTGGTTAAGAAACATATTCTTGCACTAACATATTCAACCTTTTTATACCAAGATGACAATCAAACTCATATTTTCAGGATTCCTGCACCGACAGTTCCTGCATCAACGGTTTCTGCAATAGCAATTCCTACACCATCGGTTCCTACACCAGAATTATTCGAGATTCATGTACCCAAATCCATATTTTTAGGAAATCAAATTTCCAAATGTCAAACAACATGGCTATGATTGTGGAGTTTTTTTTAGGTCATTTCTCACCTCTCATGTATAAATAGATGTTGAAGAAGGACTTCTGAAGAAAAAAATGATCCATTGTAAAATTTGGGTACTATCATATTGTAAGCTAAGTTTTTAATATAAATTGAGAGATAATTATTGTTGCTGATATTCTTAGTACATTTCTAGTCTAATTTGATCTTTCTAGGCAGCATTATCTAGATTGGGAAGGGCCCCTCCAATAATATCATTTCTTCCTCCACCACTTTTCCTTATGAAATGTTACTCAATATCAATATTCTTTCTTTGATCATGAAACGATGGAATCTTAACTAAGTGAATAGCACTTTGACTATCATAGTGCAAAGTGATCATGCCATGTATCATCTTGAATTCATCCATCGGTAGCTCTATCCATATTGCCTCTTTAATAGCCTCATTTGTTGCTACATATTTTACTTTAGTGGTTGATAAATCTGCCCATGGATGCAACTTAGATGTCCAACTTAGAAATCCACCAGAAAGAGTTAAAGTATATCCTATAGTGGAATTTCATCCATCTCTATCTCCAACAAATTCATAATTTGAAAAACATTTCATTTGTAACTATGTCAATATATAGTGCATAATAATGCCTGAAGCGCCCCTTAAATATCAGAGTATCCACTTTACAACATTTTGATGCTCCTTACAACGATTCTCCATGAAATGGACAAAAATTCCCACTACTTAAGCAATGCATGGTCTAGTTTTCACAATGGAGAACATGGTGCTCCCTACTACTAATGAATATGGTGCATGAAACATGCTTCTCTTCTCTCCTTTAGTGTTATAACATTGTTCAAAATAAAACTTGAAGTCTGTAGGAAGTGCGGTGCTAACAAGATTCTTTTGTTACATATTGAAGCAATTTAGAATATTTTCTATACATGACTTTTGACTTAATCGTATCTTCGTACTTATTTTGTCCTAGTGCATCTTCATCACTGGAATTTGATTTATTGCTCCTAGATACTTGATTTCAAATTTCCTAGCGAATTGAGCCTTCATATCAGTTATTTTATTCATACTAGGTCCTACAACCACCATATCATCAATAGACAACAAGATAATAAAAATATCATCATCAAACCTCTTATATTATGCATAATGGTCAACTTCACATGTACTAAGACCTTGGCTATCTGTGACGGTGTCAAATTTTCTATACCACATCCTCGACACCTACTTAAATCCATAAACATATTTCTTAATTATAAAAACTAAATGATTTTATTTCCTCATTATTTATAGCCCTCAATATTATCCATATTTCATCAAGATCACCATTTACAAAAGTAGTTTTTACATCCAATTCTTCCATCTCTAAATCCTATGGTGCTACATGTGCACATAAAAACCTTATAATAGAAATCTTCACAACTAGTAAGAAGGTTTCAATCAAATTTATACATGAATTCTACACATATCCTTTTGATACCAAGTGAGCTTTATATTGTTACAACCACCCATCATTATTCTTATTTACTGTATACACCCACTTATTTCCAATAAATTTTCTTCATTGTGGGAGATCCACAAGTTCCCATGTTTGATTCTTGTTTAAGGATTTTATTTATTCATCCATGTATTTCCTCCATTTATTTGCATTCTCATACTCTAACTTCCTAAAATGAAATAGGTTGAGCTTTACCAAATAACAAAGCAAAAGAAAACTAAAAATAAGGATAATACCTTTCTCAACATCTCTTGGGATGTGTATATATTTTAAGTTGTGGATGTTGAACTCACTATTTTATATCGTGATCATAATCTTTATTTTCATATTCATTCCTTTATAATTCGGCTATTACAATATCAAGTGTTTGTCGTATCTCCTTTCTTTGTGTGGATCCATCATTAAAAAAATATCTATGGATATGTGGATCTTCCTTCGCTACTGCATCATCAAATTTCAGAGATCCTAATGATGAGTTGGTGATGGTCACTACCATATGATCGAATGTATCTAGCATGGAACTGAGTAAAATGATTGCTTTGTCCTCATCCTCCACCTTTACACCAACCCATGTACAAGTTTGTTTATTATGGTATTTAACTTGATATTTCTTAATTCTACAAAATAAATTTTCTTTTCCTCTTTATTTATAGCCCTCAATATGATCCATTTAATATTTTTCATCCAGGTCGCCATGTACAAAAGCCGTTTTTACATCCAGTTCTTCCATGTCTAAATCCTATGTTGCTACAAGTGCATGTAAAACCCTTATAGTAGCATGATTCATAAATGGAGAGAAGGTTTTATTAAAATTTATACCTGACTTGTACACATATCATTTTTTTACCAAGTGATATTTATAATGTTCCAACAAACCATCATTATTCTTCCTTACTTTATACACCTACTTATTTCCAATAAATTTTCTTCCAAGTGGGAGATCCATAAGTTTCCATGTTTGACTCTTGTTTAATGCTTTGATTTATTCATCCATGTATTTCCTACATTTATCTACATTCTAATACTCTAACTTCCAATAATGAAATAGGTTCACAATCACCAATTAACAAAGAAAAATAAAATTGAAAATAAGGAGAATACCTTTCTGGACATCTCTTGGGATGTCTAGATATTTTGAGTTGTTGTTGTTGAACTCACTATTTTTTATGGTGATCTTAATCTTAATTTTCATATTCATTCATTTATATTTCATCGGGTATAATATCAAGTGTTTGTTGTAGCTCATTTCTTTGCATGGACTCATAATTAAAAATAGCTTCTCTTTATCTATGGATGTTCCTTTGCTACCACATCACCATATTTCATAGATAGCGATGATGATTTGGTGATGTTCACTACCATATGATCCCATGTATATAGAAAGGAACTCAGTAAAATGATCGATTTGTCCTCATACCACACCTTTACACCAACTGAGACAAGTTTTTTTATTAGGACCATATTAAACTTGTTCATATGATCTTCCATGGTTGAACCCAACTTCATCCCCAAATGATTAAAGTTGTTTTTTCAATAAAACCTTATTTGTTGTCGATTTAATCTCATAAATTTTCCTAAGTTTCTCCCAAAGGGATTTTGTGGTATTTTCTTTAGCAACATTGAACAAGATAGATTCCACTAAAAAAATATGGACTATAGAAACCAACTTTCTATTCAGATTTATCTATTCCTCATTTGTCATGCCACTCAATTTTTTCACAACCCCTTTGAAGGATAGGGAATGGTAAACAAAAAAATTCCTGAAATTGATATTCCATAGGGAGAAATTATCACCATCAAACTTCTCAATCTTAATAAAAAAGATAAGCACACAACAATCACAATAGGCCATGATGTTTACGTGGAAAAATTGTTGGACATAGGTAAAACATGGGGAAATGTAATCTTCGATCTTTTATTGTTACTTGGAAAAAAAATTACAATGCTTTCTTTTATATCTCTTATATGACAATGTCTAGGGGTCACTCCCCTTTTATACAATACATATGATGATTCATTAGGCACTAAAATACTCTAGGAGGGTCTAGAAATTTTCGACTCAAGGGCTCCACCATCAAACCCACAAAGAGAAAAGGAACATATGAATAATGTGTGGGACTAATCGCTAACTTTACAACAAGACTATTGGAGATATAGATATTTAATTCAACTCCTGACACCTAAAGCATTTCAAAATTAATGGGATTCTTGGGATTAATAGGATAGCACTCAAGGTTTATAAAAAAAAGTGTGACTAGTAATTCCATCTTTGAAAATAATTTTTTTTTAAACTAAACGAATGAAGAAATAGAAGAGTGTTTTGGATTATTGAAAAAGATAATGGATTAAGTTTAGTCTTTGGAATTCAATACTTCTCAAAACACTTAATAGTAAAGTGTGACACTTCATGATTTGGTATTAGGGATGTGTCAAATCAAGAGTGACGATAAAAACCTTTTATAAGTGGAAAACTTGACCAAAGAGGACATTAGAAATCTACTTACAAAAAAGAAGAGTTAACTACCATGCATGTATTAGCTAAGTGGTATCAATACCTCTAGGTAGAAATTTTATAATTTGTACACATACGACAATGGCCTTCAATACATATTACCATAACAAAACCTTAATGACTAGAGAATAAGGGTATATAGAGATGATCATTGCTTTTGGTATTGAAATTGTATTACCTAGAAATGGGAAAGACATCGTAGTTTCAAAAGTACTATCATGAAAATATGAAGATACTTTATCTTGTGAAATTTTAGTTCTAGTTCTAGACTGGTTATATGAGATCCAAGATTAATATGCCAAATAATTCAATGCATATCCACAATGAATAATATAAGTCAAAACATTTTTATTATGGAAGAATGATTGTTTGGTACAAAGGGATACTCTACCTACCTTTTTCTTCAAACATTAAACTAAGTTGATTAAGAGAATATTGTAATTCGTGAGTTGTAGGACATGCAAAGTCTTTCAAGACATCTTGTAACACCCAATAGTCATTTTATTGTATAAGTATGCATAAAGACACAAAAATATGTCGTGCGATGTGATACATGACAAGGAAATTAAAGTGAAGACGTTCCACAACCAAGGATACTCTACCCTCTACATATTCTAGATCATAAATGGGAATAAATCTCTATGAATTTTAGTAAAGGATTACCATTGCCTAAAGGAAAAGAAACAAGCATCATAGTAATTAATTGATTGACAAAATATGCACTCATTATGGCCATAAAGAAAATAAATAGAACAAAACAAATTCTATAAAACTTCTATAATTTTGTTTATAAACTAAATGGTCTTCCTAAAGTATTTTCAATCATAAAGATGTCAAACTGTAAAGTTTTGGAATGAATTTCATAAACAAAAGGGAATAAATTCCTCAATATGAATTCCATTGATCACCCCAAACAATGGTGAATTACATATTGTCAATAAATGTCTTGAGGCACATCTTGTTTTCTTTTCTACAAATAAAAAAATAATTGTCACGTCCCCATGCCTCCGACCGGTGAAGAGGACGCGACTACCAGCTTCAAACCTGGGCTAAGAGCCCCATGAACATGTACATGAATAAAATTGCTAAAACAGAATGCTTAAACATACACACATGAATATTTATCATGCACAGATGCAATCATCTTTCAGACACAGCAGAAACATCCTACTTTTAAGCCAGCATTCATTTAACAGGTTCATCATTTTTATTAACAGAATTTACAGTTGCAGAAGTAAAATGGACAGATCACTTATCTTATGGAAACTTCGCTCCGCAACCAGCTACATCGCTGCAACGTTCCACCCAACCGTAGGCCAGCGTGCTCCTTAATCTCTCAACAGCACTGCCACCCCCGAGCTAGGCATGATTCTCCAAGGAATAAGGGAACTAGCAGGCTAACACATAGTTTAGCATACACAAGCATAGCCAAGCCAACACAGTTGGGTTTATCAGGCCATCAAGGAGTTGGGAAAGGCTAAATGCTAAGCTGGTGAGCTCATTATAGAGCCAAGAACACCTACACCAGAACTAGCCTAACCTCTAAGACACCCAACACAAGGAATCAGTCCCTTCTCTGCTACACAGTCCCTCAGGCCCTGCATTCCCTTCCAGTACTATTTAGGGGTGATGGAGAAGAAGGCCAGCCCTCTAGCTCTATCTGTGTGGTTTCTAGCCACTAGGTTTATCAAGAAACCCAAGCCCCCATCCCTGCTCCTTACACAGTCCGAAGACCAACCATTGCACACAAGCAATTAAGTCAGCTATCACAGCTTAAATAGGGAAAACAAATTCTAAGTCATTCTTGGCCCTATCATGGCCAAAATGACTCTCTGGTGAATTTACAACAGTCCCCAAACACAACAACAACCACAATTCCAACAGAGGAAAAATCACAGCCCGTCCTGGGCAACGAAATCACCGAGAAAAATATACACAGACCACGCTGGGGAAGAAATTACAGTCTCCCATCCTGTGGGTGAGCGTGAGCAACAATGCAGATCCCACAATCAGTCGGTGAGGGAAGGATACAACCGCACTATTCACAAATCCGTAGAAGAAAACCACGTGGGCAAAAAACCCAGGAAAAATTCCTGTTCGTGAAAACAATGAGCAGCCAAATTGGAAGTGCATGAAGGTGAACAACCACAGGGAGGATGCGAAATTGCAGTGTGTGGGTGTTCAGCAAACTCGTGGAGCCAGGAAAATGTCTGCATGAGACCAAAACTGCCAAGAGCTTGTGCGTGCAGAAAAACATACAAAATTGTGTTGAGAGTGGAATTGCCTGCATGAGTGAAGTCAACAGGGGTGGAGTGTGCGTGTGGGTGAGGACTGACAGTCCTGCCACCCCACTCCCAAAACCATTAACTGCCTCAACCACCAACAGCCATTATTCAATGAAGGTGGTTGGATAACACAAGGGGAGAAGACAGATGGGTATTTCTCTCTCATTGGCCAAGGTTTTACAAATCCCCCCCACACCCTTATCCTTGTGAAAATCATGCCCCTTTCGATTTAGTTACCGCGATTGTAGCTGGTCAGGTTCATTTAATTATTTATAGATGCATATTTACATGATGACCAACATAATATATGTTGCATGCCCCGATATCCATCGGTGACAATTCAAATCCAAAACATAACATAACCGATCAATGGTGGGGCCTTGGCCTTTAGCTCCACACCATGATCATTTACAATATATACATCATCATATACATCTAATGTAACGGGGTCAAAACCGGGACATTACAATAATAAATACTTCCATTGATTGGTTCTCGTTGAATGGTGGTATAATTACACTTGTCATACATCTACCAAAATGACATCCTTCAAAGTTCTTTACAATTATGAACCACCAAGATGGAATTATTTTTCACTAATAGATGTGACAATGTAGATATTTAGAGATCACCTTAAAGAATATCAAAAGACTATATAGTCAACTATTAAAATATATAAGAAGAGAAGATCAGATGGAAAAGGAAGTTTAAAAAATCTGATTAGGTGTTTGTAAGATTTCAACCATATAAATAATTATCTATAAAACAAGAAAGAAAGATACCTAGAAACATTAGTACAAACAAAAACAACAAAAAGATTAGAGAAGTAGTTGGCCCCCAATGCTACCATACAAACGTTTATGTCCCTTCTCTAAACAAGAAAATATGACACAAGCAATCAAGATAAATGAAAGTAATTTTCCTTGATAAAGAATACACATATTAGAACTCAAAGGCATTATGACTACCTATAATTATTGACAATCACTAATGCCTAACTAAATGGATTAATTTATTGTAGTAGTGCAATCCCTAGGAAAATAAAGCCTTTTGAAAACAATATGTTTACATATTAGTTATTTGAGGTGATGATGCTCATGACAAAGTGAATGAGAGAAATTAGGATAATTAACGTACATATTAAATGTCCATAACATATAAAACTAAGATAAAAGTGAATAACAACATATGTTTTCTATTTTTTGGAAAATGCATGTTAGATTGGACAATCAACAAGAAGTCTATTGCATCATACAATAGGATCAAATGGAGGAGTTCATAGGCCCAATAGAAAGTATGTCAACAATCAAAGGGGCTCTATGTCTTTTAACAATCCATTTAATGCAATCAAAGGGGCATGGTTAGATATCAAATGCATATGTACATGTATACACACATACAATTTATGTGTGAGCTATGAATATATTTATATATTACATGTATACATTTTGTGTATATGATTCTATTGCATAATGTTTATGCATATTTAGCCATGTTTTCATTTTTTATGGCAGGGGGGAGGGGGACACATCATATCAATTATGGAATTCATGTCACTTATTATTTTGGGAAAGGCATGACATTAATTAGGGAATTTCACCATGTTTCGAATTTTTGTTTTTAAAGGGNGGGGGGGGGGACACATCATATCAATTATGGAATTCATGTCACTTATTATTTTGGGAAAGGCATGACATTAATTAGGGAATTTCACCATGTTTCGAATTTTTGTTTTTAAAGGGATTATCTTCATTGGGAGAGTCCACCACATTTTGTAAGGATAGCATTAATCAAGGGAGTAATTTTTTTGAAAATATATATGGCGATGTAACAAGGGAGCATCTACTCTTCTACCATATTACAAGGGGCCAATATATCAATGGGGACTTGAATTCTATTGGGAAGAGTGCAAAACTTACCTCCTCACCATTTGAGTTATTATCTCAACTAATCAAGATGGAGTATTAGACTTGATGATCCAATAAAGATAAACTTTTTAAAGCCACTTTGACCTATATAACTAGGTAAATATACTCCTTTAGCATCATAAACAAAAAGTATCACACTATACATATTAGTTATGGTGTAGTTCTAGGTGAATATACTCCTTTAGAATCATAAACAAAAATTACCACACTATACATATTAATTATGGTGTAGTTTAGTATACCTAACCTTAGTAATGAATTATGGTACACTTTACTCTACCATATATGGAAAAGATTTTGTTCTATATAGATGATTAAATAAACACCAATAATGTATTTATCTATATTATCTTCCACGTTGTTGGATATACTATGGGATTATTTTATTTTGTAAACCTAACTTTAACATGAAAATAGAGAATGCAACAATTCCATGTTGGAAAAAATGTCAAAAGTATAATTACAAAGAGGTCAAATAATCCTTATGGTTCATCAATAAAGTGAATTCTAATTTCCTAATTAATCTTTTAAATTAAATTAAAGTTAATATAAATTAAATCAATAATTTTAATTTATATATATATATATATATATATAATTAAATCAATCATTTTAATAAATTATATATATTTAAATTATTTATTTTATTTATTAAAAAACAAAAAATAACATTATATTCACTAAAACATGGTTTCTTTAAAATTTAAATTATTAAATTATTAAAATCACAAGACAAATATTAAACTAAAATTATTAAGTAAATAAGATAATATTAAACAATAAAGGAAACAATGGGTTAGAGACTTAGGCTATACCAAAACTAAAGAAACCAAATATTATAAACTCCTTAATCTATATTGACAAATTAAGTCTCTAATGGGAAGAAAGTTCCCAACACATCAAAGTTAATGATGATGCCACAATTTAACTTAAGATATTTGAAAGATATTTTGTTTTTAAACTTGGGATATCTAAAAATCCCCATGACGAGTGTCATGATGGTTCTTAAACTTCACATGGACATGCATGAACTGATTCACAACGGGGATAAGAGGAAGGACAACGTCAATAACACCCACTTCTACTTACCCTGCAGAGTAGTCAACAATTGAAGCATGAGAAATATCATGTTATGGAGGAAAGCATTGATTTTTTTGACAACATAATACCATAATACCATCTCGAGGATGGGTGATCATGGAAAGAGCAAGAGAACTTCATGTTGCTGAATTCCATCATTACCATGGATGGATCTACAAGTGACTCGCAATTTTTGTTTGGCCCCCCTCATATATTCTTCATCAAGAGAAGGTTCATGCTACTAAGTTCCCACATATGCGAAACTATGATTATCCTTGCCTCACCCCACACTCTTTCTCTCTGCCCCATTCGTCACAAGACCAAGATGGTCCACACCAAATCACTTGCAGGCTTGCGACCTTCGACCCAAAGTGATATCACGTTCCTAGGGAAGTGAAGGACCTTGACAAGATCCACAATTTCTTTGGCTAAGAGTGAGCTAGCAAAACAAGGAACATACAAGAATGCTCAGAGAACAAAACAAAGAGTAGGAATCAAGATAATTCACCTTAGGATTTGCAAGCTCATTTAAATGGAATAATTGATGACTCTGGGGCCTCATGCACCAAAGACACAAGGCATACTATAACCCTCGGTCTCTTATGGAGTATGAAATCCATGATGGGCATGGCTCTAGATGAAGGCATAGGGGAGGAACAAGAATAAGGAATGGAGGAATCATCAAGGAAGTCTCTTCAGCGAGAGAAGTATATTGAATTTGTGGAAATCAAACTTGCTAATGTGGAAATAAGGTTCGGTAGTGTGGAAAATGGAATTCGACACCTAGCCCAGAATCAAGTCACAATGAACGACAACTTATAAAACAAGTTGGACAAGCTAGGTACACTCTTAGAGATGTTGGTGAGGCACCAATTCCATGTCTCTGCTGCTTTAGTCAAGGATGTGGATAAAAATAATGTACGTGTCAAACTAGGAGTTCCTTTACCCTCATCCCACGAGGGCGCTTAATTGTTATGACATGCTATGATTATATTTAGGTTTCCTTTTGAATCCTCTATGTATCATATGGGTCATAACCCCCATCCTATGGGGGACCATGGAGATAATACTATTGTTGATAACAAACTCTATAGCCTATATTAGTTAAATACTTTAAGAGTGTTGAATGGACATGTTAAGCATCGTCCATGTCTTTTTTTCATCATGTTTTGAACAATTAATATGAATACAAATTTTACAAAAAAAAAAAAACTTAGAATGTGTGAAACATAGTTTTTTTGTTTTTTATCATAATCATAAATATGAACGAGGCTAAGAGATACTTTGTGTTATAAGTATAGTTATGCCCAAGTGATGATAAAGCTAGTTAAAACTCTACCAAATGAAGTATGTTATTTTCCTTTTAATGATTCAGTTTATATAGATAGGTGTTTATATCTTAGAATTTGAGGTGGATTACCGTCCATGATTTTCCTAGATTGAAGGAGGATGGAACAACTGTGTTGTCAAGATTGATTTTATGGGTGCCTTGAAAATTAAAATAAACAATTATAAAAAAAAGCATAAAAAATAACTAATAGCTCATGCATGGATAACTAGTAGGTCACACATGTATATATATCACGTAGTGATAGACAACTCATTTTATTAAAGAAGGTAACAAGTAGCTAAAGCATAAACAACATGTGATTACAACTAAGCATGAAGAAAAAGTAACATATAACTTTGTCATAACGCTTAACTTCTGACTTAATAGTATTCACCAACTACAAGTTAAGTGGTTATACTAATATTATATAAAAATTAAAAAATCATATTATATTTATTTAAAAATAAATAAATAAAATTTAATTTCTTTAAAAAATGTCATATATTGTTAAAATTCCATACAATGATATCATCAATGGACACTTCCATATTTATTTTCTATTATTATTCAAATTATAACATGAGAAAACATTAAATAAATTAAACATTAAAAATATTTAATTAAAAAATTAAAAATCTAAAATATTAGAAACCAACTTATATATAGTTTCCCGATTCATTTAGATTATTGGTGCTCCTTCCTCTTTCATCCTTCCAGAGGAGCTGAGATCGTTCCTGTTGGACCTGGACATCTGCACTCTCTCTCAGGCTCACAACATATTACCTGACTCTTAGAACTACTCGTATATGGCTGATGAATTGGGTATAGATGGGGACTAGAAAGTAGCATGGGATGCAAATACAATGGGTCTCGCTCAGGGTGGAATTCATCTCACTTCACAAGCTGATTCCCTTGTATCAGACTTCAACAAAAAAGACGGCCCCATTTTAGCAAAACATGCTTATGAATGTATTGTAAATTCTTACTCTTCACTGGTTGGTAACCACTCTCACTCTTTTTTATGGAACAGTGCTCTCCCACGTAAAATAGGCTTTTTTACTTGGCTAGTTTTTAGAAAAAAAATGCTCACCCGGGATAATCTCCAGAAAAGGGGACGGTCTGGCCCAGGAATCTGTGTACTGTGCAATTCTGATGAGGAGACCGTTGCTCATATATACACCAACTACATAGTTTGGAAAATAGTTCTTGGCCACATCTGTGATCAGTTCCAGCTCCCTTGTCCTCCTCACATGGATTCTCCCTCCTCATTTGTTAGGAATTGGGCCAGCAATTACACAAAGAATCCGACTCTTTGGTCTATTCCATTCCTTATGATGTGGATCATATGGCAAGCTCGTAATCTGGCCATTTTCAAAGGAAATAAATTGAATGTACTCAGCATAGTACATCAAATTACATATTATGTATAGACCTATTCTTCTCTACCAGTTAAAGTTAAAAAATACAAGAAAATAGGGAATCCTCCCTGTATGTATTTCCCATGTGGATTTTTTGATGGTGCATCTACCAACCAAATAGCAGGTGTTGGTTACAGCTTATATTTGAATGAGTCTCACCATTTTGAATTCACGCTGGGGGTTGGATATGGCTCCAATATAAAAGTAGAATTACTTGTCCTTTGGGCTCTTCTGCTATCTTCCCATATGATGGGGATCCCCTTATCCCACATATTCAGTGACTCTCAAGTCATCATTAACTGGGCAAAGGGATCGACTGCTCTCTCCCCACCAAAACTCTTTCATTGGCGTTGGGAAACACAAAATCTTTCTTCTAGCTTTTCAGATCTATCGTTCGTCCATATCTACTGAGAACACAATCAGATTACTGACCATATCTCTAAAACTGCTCTCACATTTTCTCAGGGTTATGGCTGTTTCTCTGAATTTATGGAGGATCATTTGATCTCTCATGATTCTTTTCAGCTCTTTTGAGCATGGGTAGGGGAGCTTACTCCTCTTATTGATTGTTGGCATGCTGCTCATTGATCAACCTCTTTTAGATTGCTGATCAAATCCCTTTGGTTCTCGGTAGATGAGGATGATGGGGCAGACTCCATACATGATGAGACAACACTTCTAATGGGATCCTTTACACATATGTATTTCCGTTCCCCCTGGCAGCGTCTCGATGATATTAATTACCATATGAGCTGTATACTTTTGAAATGTAACCCACTTCTGGGATGGCAGGATTGATGCCCTTTGATTCTTAATAAGAATAACAAGGGAAGGCTTTTTTCTTCCTTAAAAAAAATGTAAGAAGCATATTTGACCGAATACTTTATACCTTAAGGTGCATGTATGAAACCATATAACCAAACATCTAATGAGATTTCTAGTAAACATATAATGAGCTTTCTAAAATACGCTCGTTTGCATGGATTCTAGGTTTCTACGATTTCCTTTCTTTAGCATTTGACCTTCGTTGTTGCCAAACGAAATGAAAAACTACATGTGAGATGGCCAAACAATTTTGATTTGAAAACGTTTGTAGGGTGAATGCCACGTGAAACTAAAATCATTTTGTTGATAACAAGATGGTTTTCAAATGATCCAAAATGTGGAGTGGGATTGATTACAATAAGCCATTAGATCTTCATTTTGGAGTGGGATTGATTACAATAAGCCATTAAATTTTCATTTTGGAGATCCAAATCTGCTTAGTGGAGGAAGGGTCCTCTTTTCTGAGCACATGCTTGTAGTGTTGATTGTTAGTGTATTTTTGTGTAGATTTGTTTATTATTTATTTAATGATTTCATTCATTACATTTATTATAGTTTTTTACTATTAATTCGTTTTGATAGATTGTTGGCCCACATAACACTTCTTTCAGATTTATGTAGTTAGATCTTGCTTACTAAGAGTTGATTTTTTTTTTAGATTTACACTGTGATTTTATGGATAGGTTTGAGATTTGATTTACTTTCAAGAAGGTGTGATCTAGTTTACAGTGATTTTCGATTTCATACCAATAAATTAACAGTGTCAAGTAAAAATTGTGGTTGCATAGATATTGCACGATATCTTTGAAATAAAAGAATTCCTCATGTTGACAATTTATGTTTTGAGAATTTCATATGTTTATTTCATTAAACAATTAATCTTTCCAACATTGCTTCAGCCAAAAAGGCGAATAAAAAACATGCACCTCTCAAACTAGGGCTTTCTTCTCCCTTATCCCATGAAGGTGTTTGATTGTTATGACATCCTATGATTATCTTTAGTTTTCCTTTGACTTCTTAATTTAATACTTTAAGACTACTGAATGGACATGTTCAGCATCTGCATACCCTTTTTTCATCTTTGAAAATATTCCTTAGAAAAAATGTATATTTTTGTATATATGTTTCAAGCAATTAATATAAATACAGATTTTACGTAAAAGAAAATTGGATATCTGAAAGCCTTAGTTTTTTTTGTTTTTATCATAATCATAGATATGATTGAGGCTTGGAGATACTTTGTGTTATAAGTATAGTTATGCTTGAGTGAAGATATAGCTACTTAAAACTCTACCAAATGAAGTTTGTTATTTTACTCATAATGATCTCGTTTACATCCATAGGTGTTTATATCTTAGAATTTGAGGTGGAGTACCCTCTATGCCCTTTTTCTACTAGATTAAAAGAGGATGGAAAAAGTGTATTGTGGAGATTGATTTTATGGTTTCCATTCTAAATTAGAAATAAAAATTTATCCCAAAAAAAATATAAAAAATAACTAACAGGTGATGCATGGGTAACTAGTAAGTCATGCATGTATATAAGGTAGTGATAGACAACTCATTTAATTAAAAAAGGTAACAAGTAGCTAAAGCATAGACACCATGTGATTACAACTAAACATAAATAAAAAAAGCTTGTTCATAACACTTAACTTGTAACATATTAATATTCACCACAACCATAAGTTAAGTAGTTGTGTTAGTATTATACCAGCATAGATCCATCTTAAAGGTGGCTCTATCAAGCGCCGAGAGGGATCAAATCTCTCAAGGTACAAACCCTTTTCTTTCTATCGAATCCAATATTCACCCATTTTTTCATTAAAATCACATAATCTGTAGTTGAAAGGCAAGTTGTCATGGATTATCATGCTACATTGTATTGCTCCACATTATTGCACACTACCATGAATGGTATGCACAGGGGTATCACCTCATTATTTTATTATGTAGGTAATATTTGTGGTAATTAATATCAGATTAATATGGAACTCTATTAATATTCTTATTATGTATGAAAATCAATTTGTTCCCTCAGAAAATTAGTTCCATGTCCCCACAAATTAATTGTTGCAATGGATGGTGCATGTATTTATGCATATTCTTGTAGTCTCTAGAACCATCGAAAATGATAATATTGTTGCATTGATCGAGAGGGAACGTAATGTTTTTATTTGAGGTCATTAATTATCTGTATCCCTGTTGCAACTCCAACTTTTCCCAAATTTCTGGAAATTTTTGACCCTCCTTGTTAATTTTGTTTTCCCCACTCTGCTACATGTTTGGATTATTTGAGGCCAGTTTTATTGCTATTCAAGTTTCTGTTTGGGTTTGTACGTGTTTTGGAATGGAGGGCTTAGTAGTTTTAAGATGTTTATCGTTGAGGTTTAAGGTGGGATTGTCATTCGCCATTTTCTGAGGTCAGCCTGCGTCTTATTTTTTGGAAAAAACAGACCTCGCTTTTGATTGTTTCGGAAAGAGTTATGATTTTGATCGAAGGCCACAGGCTGATTGAGTTCCGTCATTGCGGCCCCTAAATAGACTAATCGCCCATTGGAATGTTTGTCCTTTGGCCGATATCCTGTTCTTTGTTCCCTTGATGTTGACTAGCCTACGTATTTTCTTGACTGTAAGACTTCTGCCGTTGCGGCTTTACAATGCACTAACTATCCGATGCCTCAGTAAGTCCCGCCCCCGATGTTTTATTGCGCTGAGTTTTGATGTGTGTTCTGGAACCCCTAGACTGTTATACTTCTTCCATTGCATCTTCACAACGCACTGACCATCTGATGGCTAGTGTTTCGATTCACTGATGGGGGTTTTATATGCACGTTTCTAAATCATTTTTCCACCAGTTGTCATGAGCTCGTCACTTTTTTTCATAGATGACCATTGTGCTTTGTCTTTTTAGGTTGATGTTTTCATGAGAAAGTCCGCTCTATTTTCCTTTTCTTTCAGTTTTCATTTTATTTGTATTATGGTTGATGTTTATTAAAGATAGTCAGGATAAATGATGATTTTTTTGTTTGATTGCAGACAAACATAGGATATTTTCTCGGATCCCCTTGAAGATCATCGTGGTCAAGAAGATGCAGCTGAAGGGAAAAGCATGGAAAAGCATAAGGCAACAGCGTGGTTGCTCAGGGGAAAAGAAAATAATAAATATCTGAAAAGGGACGGAGGAATGGTAGAACGTAATCATTAAAAAAAGCAAAGACCCAATATGGGGCAGTTCGTCAGTTATCGAGCTTCTCCTGGTTTTTATAATAATCTTTATCTGGAATGAAACATTTGGATAAATCATGAACAAAGTGACAGATCAATGGGAACGAACGTTTGAGCTGCCCAAAGGTTTTCCCTTTGGTATGATTATAGGGGAGCAAGACAGAAAGGGGGCTTTTTCCCGGAGAAACTTGTGAACTACTTGTTGTAAGAGGAACTATTTCGTTTTGCAATAATAAAATTACAATTTTTTTCCTGTTGGAGAAAGTGTTGTGTGGAATGTTCAAATGTGATGAAATGAATGATGTTGAAGGGGAACTATTTCGTTTTCAGCTATGTTTCATTAATTGTGAGAGTGTTCTAACTTTCTGAACCTATGTTCTTATTTGAATGTTCTCTGGTTTATTCTGTGATAATTTCCACTATGAGTAATGAATGTTTTAACGGATGACGAGCTATCTTGTTGCGCATATCTTTCTTCATATTTATGTGTTTTGATTCTAAGAACAACTATCTACGATTTAGCTTAACATATGAACAGTGTTACATTACTCATGAATTGATGTCTTACTCCCTAGGGATAGCTTAGTTAATGTTGTTTTTCAGTTGTGTGTGATTTAGATGCCAGAGAGTCTAAGACGAGAGGTAAGAACCTACGCATCACATTGTGACCACTCCTCGCATTCTTCATCAATCTGCATCTTATATAGGCACTTGCATATCATACTTAAAGTCAAAAATACAAAAATATACATGGTGGATTGGGCTGCAACCGGTAAAACCCTCTGTTTTTTTGTTACTTGACCTACGGCAGCCGTATCGCAAATCGAATGAATTCCCTACACCAAACAGTCACGGGCTAGTTGGGGACGTTGACTGGGGAGAATCCCTTACTGTTGTTGCCTACGAATTTGTAGGCCTCAACAGTTTCTGACGCTAGAAGGAGGGCCACCAGTGCATGGCTGGCCGAGGAAATCCATTTCCTCAAAATAACTCCATCAGTGATAGTTTTGAAAGTAGTTTATTTCCTGATCCAAATACTGAAGAGAATAGAGAACATTTGTTCACTGTTGACAACCAAGTAGTCAATGATCTGAGAAGACACACACAAGCCTATGTAAAGAGTATTGGAGGATTACCCATTATCCCTGATTTACCCCGAAGAGAATACAAAAAGAAAGATCATCCCATCTTGGAAGATTCAATGTTGGTTGGAGATTTGGACGAGTTAGTAGAAGTAGCATTACATGAAGTTGTTCAGCCTTTAAATCAAGTAGGCCCAAACACACCTTACTATTCTCCTGTGCATACTCCTGTTCCTTCACCTCTTCAATCTCCACCTAGACTCATGGCAGGTGTAAATGCAAATCAACAACTTAACCCACCAAATCCACCACCGGCTTGGAAAGCCATATCACCCCTGAACTTAACACCTTCATTGCATGACTTACCTCAAGATTTTGAGAAGATCCTGTCTAAGTTTGATCCAAATGAGAAAATGTTAGTAGATGACCATTTATAAAGTTTTTATTTGCCAATAGAAGGTTTGAGGACTGGGGAACATGAGGATTTCGTTTGTAGACTTTTTCTGCATACCCTTAAAGGAGCAGCACCATCATGGCATTTTGGTTTGCCTGCAAACTCTATCCCAGATTGGGATACCTTTGAAAGGATTTTCAAAAGTAAATATGCAACCCAAAAAACTCATGCGGCTCTCATGAAAGGGCTGTGTGCCTTAAAGAAAGAAAGAAAAGAGAAGGTGCATAGTTTTACACAAATATTTGCAGCTTATCTTAAGAATTTTTCTTATCTTAAGAATTTTTCTGAAGCTGACAAACCCTCGGATAAAGTTTTGATTGAGTATTATACTTCAGCTCTAGGACTCGAGTTGGCCATGTTTGCTAAGATGAAATCCAAACCTATGCTAGTAGAGACTTATGAAGAAGCCGAAAGAGTGGAGGTTGAAAAGGAAAGCATCGAAGATTATCCTGAGTAGTTAGGAGAAAAAATTGTTGGGAGGAAAGCTTTGTTATTTACTAAGCCTAAAGAGGAGCAATCACCAGACTTCAAAGGAATGGCAAAGATGATGCAGAAGCTCTCTAACAGAATCATAGACTTGGAAAAGGAAAAGGAAACCCAAAAGTTTTATAAGCCTTATTACAAGAAAAGGGAATATAACAATCAATCCCAAACCCCTCTGCACGGCCCTGCATCTATGAACTTAATGGAGGTGGGGATGGATAACTTTTGCACTTTTCACCAACAACCCCATTCCGAAAAGAATTGTCCTCAATGGATAAATTCAATGACATTGGTTATGAATCAGCTGTTGGATTCCAAATTAACCAAGGACAATGATGAATAAGGGAAAGACAACAATAAATCAACAAAAAAACAAGAAGATCAGGCCATGGTTTTACGGGACTGTGTATCGTTGTTTGATGCCGAGGAAGAAAAGGATCCGAGACATGAAGATATCCTGGAAACAAATGTAATGACAAGAAGCCAGGTTTTGATTAAGGAAATCAGTCTTATGCTCCCGAAGATTAAGAGACTTCAAAATAATGTTACGAAATTTCGAAAAAAAACCGCAGCTAATAAAATTTCGGAATTTACCATCACCAGTCAAAATCCTAAACAGATCAACATTCCTACTAAGCCCAATGAAGAAGAGATAAATAATGTTAAACCAAATCTCACAGAACATAAGATGGATTATGACATTGTGGAGGATATCAAAAAGGTAAGGGCAAACATCTTAGTATTTGAGATGTGCAATGTGCCGCAGCAAAAAGAAAAGTTATTGAAAGTACTTGAAATATCGGGGGAGAAGCTTCCCATTGATAATCAGCCCCGAGAAGAAGAAATTGGTGAAGCAAGTGTGGGAGGTAAGCCTAAATGAAAGACTCCACCTTTTCTCCTTACTTTTTAAATTTTCAACCACAACGTGCATAACTGCCTAGTAGACTCGGGGGAATCAATCAATGTTATGCCGCTGTCAGTCTGCAAAAAGATAAATGGGCAACCTAAACCATCTACCTGGAGGGTCACTCAGCTGGAAAGAATGAATGTGAAGGTAATTGGGGAAATGGAGGATGTTCTCATTTGCTTATCTTCAAATGATAAGGTATGTCAATTCATTGATATTGTGGTGGCTGACATACCGGAAGCTTATGGACTTGTCTTGAGCAGAGACTGGTCGGCAAAGCTTAGTGGATACTTTTTCCTCAGACTGGTCACATCTGTGGCTACCGTATAAAGGAATCCCAAATCAAATTAAATTTTTGAGAGAGCCCCACATGAAACACAATGTTACTCAGTTCGAAGGTAAGAATGAACCAGTGAATTTTGTTTTGGGAAATTACTTTATTGAGCTAGAACTGAGAAACTATCAAGCGGAAGAAGCTAGTGATACATCAGATGCTCAGCCTGATCTCCTTTGTTTTTCACAGGCTAATGAAATTGATTGTAAAATAGTAGACTTAGCTGTAGATGTACATGTTGTTTCATGCACAGTAGTAAGAAGCGATTTTTGGACGCTTTTCTTTGATGGGTCTAAAACTTTGGAAGGGTCAGGAGATGGCTGTGTCCTGATCGATCCTAAGAAAAATAAACATTTTATCTCATGTAGGTTAGAGTTTGAATGCACCAATAACACATCCGAATATGAAGTACTAGTACAGGGACTAAGAAAAGACATTGAATTAAAGGTAAAAATCTGAAAGTGTATGGGGATTCTGAAATAATCATAAAATGGATTTGAAATCAAATACATTGCATTTCCCCTCATTTAAAAGCTTATCAAAGTGAATTATGGGATCTGCTTAAATATTTTCATGCATTTAACATTGTATCGATTCCTAGACTTAAGAATGCGGTGGCTGACATATTGGCCACCTCAGCCGCAAGACTTGTGCCCTCTAATAACCAGTATTCTATTGAATTACTTTCCAGGCCCTCGGTTCCAGATATGATTACCAATCTACGAGTTTTTGATGATGATCAGTAGATTCCAGAATTCTTGACAAATGACGAGACCTTCAAAGGGGCAATTATTGATGATGAAGAACATCAGGCCGAGCTGAAATTCAACAATTTTATTCCTAAAGGAGTCAAGACTTTATAGTGAATGTTTGATCTAAACAAGAAATTCAGAAGGCCAGGGAATGTGAAGACTCATAGCTCATCTCTACAATTCGAGTTGATTAATTTGGGGACTGAAATTGAGCCTAAATATGTGAATTTGGGAAAGTGTTGCTCTCCAGGTGAAAGGAACAAGTTCATCAGTCTATTCAAACAATACAAAGATGTTTTTTCCTGGACATATGAAGATCTGAAGACATATGACACCAATATTATTCAGCATGTTATCCCCATCAAATCTGGAATCAAACCTTATTAGTAGCCTTTAAGGAAAATGCATCCAAAATCAGAGCCTTTGATTTAGAATGAAGTAAAGAAGCTATTGGATGCTAGAATTATCTTCAAAGTTAGACACTCGGAATGGGTTTCAAATTTGGTACCAGTAAGGAATAAATCCAGAGAAATTAAACTATGTGTGGATTTCAGGAACTTAAATCGCGCTTCGGATAAAGACAATTGTCCTGTCCCACCCATGGAACAGATATTGCAATTGGTTTTGGGTTCTAAATTATTTTCTTTACTAGATGGATTCTCAGGCTACAATCAAGTGTTAGTCAGTGAAGAAGACATACTTAAAACTACATTCTGAACCAGATGGGGGACTTTTGCTTATAGAAGGATGCCCTTTGGACTCATAAACGCTGGAGCTACTTTCCAGAGGGCTATGGACATATATTTCCATGGTCTGATTGGCCGCAGTGCTGTAGTTTACCTTGATGATATCACAATATTCTCAAAGAGAAGGGAGGAACACGCATCCCATCTAAAACAAATTTTTGAATGCTTCCGAAAATATGGTATGTCATTAAACCCCAAGAAGTGTGTGTTTGCCGTTACCGAGGGTAAGCTACTGGGTCATGTGGTTTCTAAGAAGGGGATCTCCATAGACCCAAAGAGGATCAAAGCTATCGAACAGATTCCCTTACCCCATAATAAAAAGGGCATGCAATCATTTATGGGGACAATAAATTTTGTGCGAAGTTTTGTGCCAGATTTCGCTCAAATTGTTAAACCTTTGCAGCAAATGGTAAAGCAAATTGTACAATTCAAGTGGACTGACATAGAAAAGGATGCATTTAGTAAAATAAAGACAGCTGTTGCGTACACACCTTCCCTCAAAATTCTGGATTTTGAGAAAGATTTTATTTTGTACACTTTCGCATCTGATGATTCACTAGTAGCGGTGCTTACCCGGAAGGAAGATGGGGGAGATGAATTCCCCATATAATTTATGAGCACTGGTCTGCAAGGGGCCGACTTGAATTATCCAACTGTGGATAAACAAGCTTACACAATATTCAAAGCAGTAAAACAATTCAGACCATATATACTTAAGAACTGGACAAAGGTAATAGTTCCACACCCAACTGTGAGGTCTCTTTTTGTACAAAAAGAGTTAGGAGAAAGAAGAGGCAAATGGGTAACAACTCTACAGGAGTATGACCTCGAATTCAAGCCAGCCTCTATAGTTAAAGGGCAGGTATTGTGTAAATTAATGTCTGAAACTAAAGACAATGAAGAAAATAACTAGAAAAATGAAGCTAAGTTACATTTGATGGATGTATGTCCTCTTTTCACGGCTCTAAACTCCTGGTATTGAGACCTTGTGCATTACCTTCAAGCGGGATTGTTACCAGAACATTGGAATTCTAAGCAAAGAAGAGCACTGTGTCTTAAATCAGCCTCATATCAGATTGTTGAAGGAATATTATTCATAAAGAATTATGATAGAGTTCTTCTTAGATGCTTAGAGAAAGAAGATGCGAAGAAGGTCATGATAGACTTACCTGATGGGCCTGCTGGAGGACATTTCTTTGGAGATACAACAGCCCATAAAATTATCAGAGTCGAATACTATTGGCCCACACTGTTCAAAGATGCACATGCCCATGTCAGAAAGTGCAACATCTGTCAAAGGTGTGGTGGAAGACAAGTTGAAGCAGCAGGACCATTAAATCCTGTGATGATAATAGAACCTTTTGACCAGTGGGGGATGGATATCATTGGAGAGATAAAGCCAAATTCTTCCTTGCAACACAAATATATTTTGACAGCAACCGATCGCTTCACTTGTTGGGTCGAAGCCATTCTATTGCGTAAAGTGAATGAAGATGCGGTCATGGACTTCTTGCAAGATCATATTATGACCAGGTTTGGAGTTCCAATTTCTTTAGTTTTTGATAATGCTACTTATTTTTCCTCTATTAGATTAACAACATTTTCTCATGCGAAAGAAATTAAGTTGCATTACTCTGCAAATTATTATCCACAAGGAAATGGTTTGGCTGAATCTTCAAACAAGAATCTGATTAGAATCTTAAAAAAGACTGTGATAGAAAACCAGAGAAGTTGGCATTCAGCATTACCAAATGATATTTGGGCTGATAGGGTCACCCCCAAGAATTCGTTAGGCGTGTCCCCATATACCCTTGTCTATGGAAAAGCGGCCATTCTACCCCCAAATATCATGCTACCCTCTTCCATAATAGCTCAAGAATTAAGAGGATCAGATAATGAAATTTTATAGATGAGGATACATAATCTTTTGAAAGCAGAGGAATCTAGATCCAAGACCAGAGAACATTTTAAACAACAATAGGAGGTGGTGAAGAGGTGGTTTGATAAGCACAAAGATGGGACAAAAGAATTTGAAGTGGGAGATTTGGTTCTTAAGTGGGATCACCCTCATGATGAGAAGGGGAAACACACGAAGTTTCAACAGTTATGGGTAGGCCCTTTCTAGATTGTGACAAAACTTGGCCCCTCAACCTATAAGTTACATGATTTATAGGGAAGGGAGGAGAACTTACCAGTAAATGGTTTAGTTCTTAAACCTTATTTTTCTTGATTTGGTTTTATTTTGTTCCGTTTTGTACATAAATAATCGACTTGTTTCGTCACTTTGATTTTTCCTTTCCTGTTTGTTTAGTGTAGTTTTCTTCTGGTTCCAATAAAGGAAGCAAACTTTTGGTTGCATTGAGAACATCAGGACCCTTGATAAACTGAGATTCTTTGGGAATTAGGTTGTGTCTTATTGTTGGAATTTGATATAATTTCTTCTAGTAAGTAGTTTTCCTAAGTGTCTATGAACACATTGAGGTCCAACGTAATCCCTGAAATAACTCAGAATCGAAAGGTCTAGAATACTATTGCGAGGCTCCATCCATTTCACATCTAAAACGTCCTAGGGGGCGACAGCAAAAGACCCATAGAAAGGGGAGCAAGGTAAATAGTATATTATATCTAAATGATCCCATGCTAGGAATTTAAAGCGAAAAGGCTAATAAGATTCAAAACTCCTAAGAAAGCAATATTCATCAAAACAAAGTACTGAATTATATGAGTACAGATTGCCAAAAGTTCTTCTCCATCCGTGAGCTGAAAATTAAATGCACCTCTCACACAAAAGGGAACTATGAATAGAAGAGACTGAATAAAATTCAGAAGAAAGGGCATCAGGAGGACTCAAAAGGACATAAAGTCCACAAACGAAAAATGACAAGTGGCATGGGAATAGGGAACAAACGAATATTTCTGTTTAACATGCATTACAATCCTATGGAGTCTAAGCTAGAAGCTGCCCAAAGACAAAGTTAAATGAAAACCGCCTGCTTAAGCCTCAAAAGAGTTATCCTGACCTTGAGATTTTGGTTTCCATTCCCTAAAAAATTGGACTATCATCAATGATTACAGGTTCATATATGTGACATTATGGAATCTAGACATCTAGAAGAATTCAGCATGTTGGTTTCACTGCTAAACAGTCTACTGCTTAAGGAGGAGTTTATTCAAAGATCTGGATTCACTAGTGAGCCGCTAATTGTCGCAGCTGCAACTTTTCCCAAATTTCTCGAAATTTTGGACCCTCCTTGTTTATTTTGTTTGCCCCACTCTACTACATGTTTGGATTATTTGAGGCCAGTTTTATTGCTATTCGAGTTTTTGTTTGGTTCTGTGCGTGTTTTGGAATGGAGGGCTTAGTAGTTTTAAGATGTTTATTTTTTGAGGTTTAAGGTGGGATTGTCATTCGCCATTTTCTGAGGTCAGCCCGCGTCTTATATTTTGGAAAAAACAGACCTCACTTTTGATTGTTTCGGAAAGAGTTATGATTTTGATCGGAGTCCGTAGGATGATTGAGTTCCACCGTTGCGGCCCCCGAATAGACTAATTGCCCATCAGAATGTTTGTCCTTTTGCCGATATCTTGTTCTTTGTTCCCCTGATGTTGACTAGCCTGTGGATTTTCTTGACTATAAGAATTTCACCGTTGTGGCTTTACAACGCACTAACTATCCGATGCCTCAGTAAGTCTAGCCCCTGATGTTTTATCGCGTCGAGTTTTGATATGTGTTCTGGAACCCCTAGACTGTTAGACTTCCACTGTTCTGGCTTTACAATGCACTGACCGTCCAATGGCTAGTGTTTTGATTCTTCGATGGGGGTTTTATATGCACGTTTCTAAATCGTTTTCCCACCAGTTGTCATGAGCTCATCACTTTTTTCATAGATGACCATTGTGCTTTGTCTTTTTAGGTTCATGTTTTCACGAGAAAGCCTGTTCCGTTTTCCTTTTCTTTCAGTTTTCATTTTATTTGTATTATGGTTGATGTTTATTAAAGATAGTCAAGATAAATGATGAGTTTTTCGTTTGATCACAGACAGACATAGGAGATTTTCTCGGATCCCCTCGAAGATCATCGTGGTCAAGAAGATGTGGCTGAAGGGCAAAGCATGGTAAAGCATAAGGCAGTAGCGTGGTTGCTCAGGGGAAAAGAAAATAATAAAGATTTGAAAAGGGATGGAGGAATGGTAGAATGTAATCATTAAAAAAAACAAAGACCCAATATGGGGCAGTTCGTCAGTTACTGAGTTTCTCCCTTTTTTTATAATAATCTTTATCTAGAATGAAACGTTTGGATGAATCATGAACAAAGTGACAAAACCATGGGAGTGAATGTTTGAGGAACCCAAAGGTTTTCCATTTGGTATAATTATAGGGGAGAAAGACAAAAAGGGGGGCTTTTTCCCGAAGAAACTTGTGAACTACTTGTTGTAAGAGGAACTATTTCGTTTTGCAATAATAAAATTACAAATTTTTTCCTGTTGGAGAAAGTGTTGTGTGGAATGTTCAAATGTGATGAAATGAACAATGTTGAA
The DNA here is from genome assembly GCA_001517045.1 of Pseudotsuga menziesii. NCBI lineage: Eukaryota > Viridiplantae > Streptophyta > Pinopsida > Pinales > Pinaceae > Pseudotsuga > Pseudotsuga menziesii. Next base: position 69,599 of record LPNX010243944.1, read on the forward strand.
GGGGAACTATTTTTTTTTAGCTATGTTTCATTAACTGTGAGAGCGTTCTAACTTTTTGATCCTATATTCTTATTTGAATGTTCTCTGGTTTATTCTGTGATAATTTCCACTATGAGTAATGAATTTTTTAACGGATGATGAGCTATCTTGTTGCACATATCTTTCTTCATGTTTATGTGTTTTGATTCTAAGAACAACTATCTGTGATTTAGCTTAACATATGAACAGTGTTACATTACTCATGAATTGATGATCTTGCTCCCTAGGGATAGCTTAGTTAATGTTGTTTTTTAGTTGTGTGTGATTTAGATGTGAAAGAGTCTAAGAAGCGAGGTAAGCACCTGCGCATCATATTGTGACCACTTCTCACATTCTTCATCAATCTGCATCTTAGATAGGCACTTGCATATCATACTTAAAATCAAAAATACGAAAATATACATGGTGGACCAGGCCGCAACCGGTAAAACCCCTTTTTTTTTTGTTACTTGACCTACGGTAGCCGGACCGCAAACTGGACGGATTCCCTACACCAAATAGTCACAGGCTAGTTGGGAATGTTGAATGGGGAGAATCCCTTACTGTTGTTGCCTGTGAATTTCCAGGCCTCAACAATCCCCCAGGTATTAATTCATATTGTTGCAGTGTGTGTATCCACTGAAAATGATAATACTGTTGCAGTGAATTGATAGGTAATATTTGTATCATATCATTAATGATCAAGTATGTGGATAGCTCAAGCATTATTTTCATTACATAGTTGGTTGACATATTTTTCATTGGAACAAATAGAGAACTGATATATTATTTCCAGGTTTGCATTACATAGTTGGTTCATATATTTTTCACTCGCAACAAATGGAGAAGTGATATATTATTTGCTAGTTCTTTTTTCTTTGTGCCTCCAAATGGAGAATATGCTTAAGATCTTTAAACAACCCTAAATCCAGTTTCCACATGATAGTAATGTTTAAATATGGTTATAATATTTGAATGTTTTAATATTTAAGCACTTAAATATTAAATATTAAACGCTTATTACAAGGGATTTAAGACAAAGGATTTAGACGATATTTCATTATTTTTGTATATCATGGTGATGAGTGAATGATAAAAGTTTGAGTGGTTAGTGTGATAGAGTGTCTTTATTTTAAGAACTCTAAGTGAAGCATATTAATTATTGCCCTTGATTTATAATCAAAACGAATATTTTAAAATTAAAAAACATTTTTAAAAGTTTGAAAAATCACCACAATACTACTACCACTTGAATATATTTTGAAAAGTTTGAAAAGATCCAAAAAAATGATTAATGAGGTTTAGTTAGAATTGGGTTATCAAATTTAACCTAAAGTAGTTGATTTTTTTTTAATTTAGCTTTAAACTGATATTTTTAATGCCATGTTAGTTTTTAAAATGTTATAATGTGAAAATGATATAAGCATAACCTTATTAATGAGATATAATGACGAGAGAAAAAAACCGGTAACAACTATGTGAAAACATAACACAAGTTGAAGTTATTGAAAAAGAAAACAACATTCTCTTGAAACAACATTAAATTTTTTCAACTATAGCCAATAGAATTAATAATAGATTTAAAAACAAATATTGTCTTCATTAAAAAGAATATTATGAAACCATAATTTGCTTACTATCTAACTATTTGAAATGTTCTTAAGCCCAATTATTATTATTATTATTAACCATATTTGGTAGACAAATAATATGAAACTATATGAAGCTAATATTAAACTTAGATTTAAAAATTTGATTAAATATTAATTTTTTAAACTTGACTCTCTAAGAGTTTTATGTTTTAAATGAAAGTTAAGACAAAGATTGTGATTGGTATAAATTTTTTTTTGATAAATAATTAATAAGAACATCAATGAATAGATTGTAATTGTAATAATACACATTTTGTTGAGGTCAATATTTTATTTTTAATTTGGTTTAATGAAATTACCACATTAATCATGAAGAAAAATATAATCGTAATTGTGTTTACTATGGTGAGATTTCTTTATTTTTATTTGAGAGACTATAAGATAGGAAGGAGTTGCACATTCCCCTAATGAAACCATATGAAGCCAATATTAAATTTAAAGAAGAATATTAGCCTTATAAACTTGATTTAATATTAATTTTTTAAACTTAACAATATAAGTCTTTTATGTTTTAAACTAAAGTTATTTAACAAACATTGTGGTTGATGCAAATTTCATTTTGTTAAATAACTAGTAAAAATATAAATAAATAGATTGTTATTGTAATAATAAATATTTGGTGTCGTTAATATTTCATTTTTAATTTAGGTTAACAAAAATTATCACATTAATCATTGTAAAAAAATGAAAAAGTTTATGCAATTTTTTTTAAAAGAAAAAGGTTGATGTGGTTTAGTTAGTTTAAAATGAAAGTTTAAGCATGTTGAGGAAATGTGAACATCAACACCCTTTATATAATAATTTATAATTAGATTTATTTTTTTTATTATGTTTTGATACTTATTTTATTTTTATTAAGCCTACTAAGTTTTTGACATTTTAAAATTATTTTCTTTTATTTTTATTTTTATTTGAACAGACCATTATAAGCATGGAAGGAATTATACATATTCCTGTACTGGATTGTAAAATGCGTCTCTCCACACAATAAAACTTAAAAAAATACACATTCTATTTATTTAAAAATAAATAAACAAAATTTAATTTCTTTAAAAAATCATCTATTATTAAAAATTTATACAATATCAATATATTTTAACTTATTGGTTAAATGGTCAACACTCTCATATTTATTTTTTTGTTATTATTAAAAATATCAATATATTTTAACTTATAGGTTAAATGGTCAACACTCTTATATTTATTTTTTATTATTATTCAAATTATAAAATAAGAAAACATTAATTTAATAAAAAAATTAAAATACTTAATTAAAAATCTAAAATATTTGAAACAAAATTATATGGTTGCCCTATTCGTTTAAATAATATAAGAAGCATTTTTTACATGATACTTTGTAGTGCACGTACGAAACCATATAACCAAACATCTAATGAGCTTTCTAAAATTCAATTACAATGATGCTCGTTTGCATGGACTCTAGGTTTCTACGACTTCCTTCTCTGTTTAGCATTTCACCTTCGTTGTTGCCTAACAAAACTAAAAACTACACGCGAAATGGCCAAACAATTCTGATTAGAAAACGTTTATATGGTGAATGATACGTGAAACTAAAATCGTTTTGTTGATAATAGCAGGGTTTTCAAATGATTCAAAATGTGGAGCTGGATTGATTACAAATGATTGAAAATGTGGAGCTGGATTGATTGTACCATAAAATTTACATCTCTCTCCGGGAATAGCAATGAAACCAGGCCCTTTCAAAGGCTCTAATTGTTGATGTTATCTCCTCAAATAAATTATTCAAGTTTGTTTATTTTAGGTGATAGGAACTCATTTAAAACTACATTTCTAAATTTAAGGGCCATTTTTTTTAGAGCTTTAAGTATGTAATAAAGTTCGAAAATCATTTGATTTGGTTTTTCTTTAAAAAAATCATAACTCAGGTTTCGGTGGCTTAAGCAGACATTTCAAGTGTTCATTAGCCACCTGCTTTCGGCAACTGAAGTGCGAAATTCAGGGCTGTTTTAGCCACAGAAATGGCAGAAAATTGGAAAAGGTAAACATGTCTTGGTTAAAATCAATTTTCTGAGCCCTGGAGAAGCTGTTTTACACGCTCATATCATGTCTTGGTTAAAATCAATTTTCTCACCCGTGGAGAGGTTGTTTTACACGCTCAAATAGTCTATTGACAACTAAACATCCTAATGTTTCCAATGGTACTTTCATATTTCCATTCAAAGCTTAAGAAGACAATCAAAATTCTCCAGCAAGATGAGACATCGTTTTCAGGAATATGGCGTTTTCAAATGATGATCTTGGACCACTGGAGAATCATTTTGAGAAATGGTCAGAGGATTTTGTGCCAGACATGTTAAATAACAATAAACTCTCTCAGTTTTTGTACAAGTGTTACATATTGGAAGAATCAAATCCATCTCCGAGCCTTAAATTTCAGATCTCAAAATTTCCGTATTTGACACATGTTTTTGAAATACAGATGCCGGGCAAATGAAAACGAATCTCAAAAAACTGAGAGAGATTTTTTCTCTTAATAAAATAGATAACAATAAGCTCTCTCAGTTTTCTTTCTTATAGGTTTTATATATTGGGTGAACCAAATCCATCTCTGAGCCCTAGTCTAGACTGAAACTTTAGGGCGCTCCAAGCCACCGAAATTGACGTTTTTACTATGAAAAGTCATCATTTTAAAATGATGCTTCTGAGCGACTGGAGGAAAATTTTGCCAAACGGTAGAAGATTTTTGTTCCTAACATGTCCAAGAATAATAATCTCTCTCTATTTTTCTACAGGTGTTTTATATTGGGAGAATCAAGTCTATCTATGAGCCCTAATTTTCAGATTTCAGAATTTCTTTGTTTGACACATGGTTTTGAAATACAGATATCTGGTAAATGAAAACTAATCTAAAATAACGAAGAGAGTTTTTTTTCTCATAACCAACCAATATACAAAAATGTCTCTCCGTTTTCCAAAATATATTGTGATTTGAGAGATATAGGTCAATATCAGAGGAGCATATTTCCAAAAATTTCTGCATTTTTCAACTACCTAACAAATTCGGATTTGAGATAGGAAAAGAGGTTATCATATCCATCTTTTGAGGATCTTGAAACTGATTTGTAAATATTATTTTATCTCATTGAAGAATGATTGTAAAGGGTTCGAATTTGGAGACTTTTTCATGCTTGTACTCTCAGACTTCTCATTTTCATGCCTATAATATAAGCTTCTTTTGCCATTTATGATTAGATTTCATCTTCTACCTTTCTATCCCAACACCTGAATTTTTATTTCATGTTTGTTCTATTTGTCTAATGCCAGATAGCTGTCATCCTATATCTATATTGATGAATTGGATAGCAAGTTCCATTCACTTATTGTGACTAGCCAATTCTATATGCTTTGCTTATAAGTCTTCTAGCATAATAAGATTTCTACATACATCCACCTTTTACAAACCCTCTGTACAGCAGTGGTCTAAAGCCTCATCTATCTGAGTGTGTTTATGCATGTTTTGAATGAGTGAGTTTTGATTAAGTCATCCAACTTGACCCATATTACCCATCATTAAGAAAATACTAAAGTTACCAGGCATATTCGAGCTACAACCTAGAAGAGTTACCTGGAGAGCTAACAAATTGGTGCTGTTGCTGGGGAGAAGAGATTGAAGCTGAGCTTCCGTCGGAGACGACATAATCTCTAGCTTTGATGATAGACAAAGACTAGGCACATTTTCGGTTGTAATCATCTATCTAGCGACTCCATGAAGGACAAATTCAATGGTGACTCCATTGCTAAGAAATTTGTTGACGACTCGATTGGTATGAAATGAACAAGATCTTAGCAAAGAGGTATGTATTTTGTGATTTCTCAAATATTTCTGGTTACCCTAATCTAGTTCCTAGTAGAGATGAATGGGAAAATAGTCTTCCTAGATTTCGAGGAGAAGAGAGGGAAGTGTCAGCTGAACACTTGCTGGATTTTCATGACTTTATTCATCGATTGCAAGTTGTGCATGAGGATATTCAAATCAATATCTTTTGGTATTATTTAGAGGGGATTGCTCGTGATTGGTACCGGTCCCTTCCTATTTCCAGTATCATCTCTTTGGCAAATTTTCATGCTGACTTTCGTTTGCTTTACAAAGGAATATTTTCAGTTGATATTTTATATTCTGAATGCTGTCATGAATTCAATTTATTGAATAAAGAACTAAATATTCATGAAGAGTATGCTTCAATAGGGGACACCTCTTATTGTGACCAAGATATTACTGAACTTCAGGATGATAACCATAGTACACATGATTTTTAAATTGTATCAAATGCATCTACTAACTTAGGTTTTCATGAAGATGAGATTGTCCCCTTTGGGAACCTCAAAGATAATGAACATATTTTTATATTAGCATGTGACAGATTTGAATATGCAACAGATAGTAAGGGCATCCCTCAGTTTTCTTGATTTGCAAACAAATGAAGAGTGCAACATATATTAGGAGGAAGATGATGATCCGAAAAGTCCAAATCAACAGTTCATCATGCATTCTTCCCAGTCAGAGGTTGAGCAATCTACAATTAACATGAAGATCACTGAAAATAGACAGCAACACCATTTCATTCAGTTGGAACAACAACATGGAGAGGTATTTCTTTGTGACATTTATGACCCTATTGTTGATTATTTGGAATCTATAAGCAACATAAATGTCAAAATATTTTTGTCAGATGATAGTTGGTTCTATCACCCTTTCAAACTACATTGCTGCATGCTATGGTTTCATTTATTTTTCGGGTCAAGATCAAGGATAATTTCAGTAGATCAGTTTCGGACGTAGCTTCATTGGAAGCATGATGTCACTTGATAAGAAGCCTCTACTAATTAGAACTAGGAGTAGGAAAGAGAATAAGCTCTTTATATGAGCAAGTAAACTTTTCTAGTTATTGGTTGTTGAATAAGAATGACAGGATACAAGCATGCTATAGGTTTGCAGGGGATCATTTGTAAAGGCAGCTCTTGAAATGTGTTCAGAAGAAGATTGTAATGGTGACTCCATGCCCAATGGAACACTAGACTAAGTTCTGTACTTTGTTGTTTAGGAAAGGCATAAGTCAGCATGACAAGGAGGATTCCATCCCCAAGTAGGAGCCATATGTTATCTCCTCAAATAAATTATTCAAGTTTGTTTATTTTAAGTGATAGGAAGTGATTTAAAAATACATTTCTAAATTTTTTAAGGCTCATTTTTTAGAGCTTTAAGTATGTAGTAAAGTTTGAAAATTATTTGATTTGGTTTTTTCTGCAAAAAAAACAAAAATCATATTTGAGTGTCTTAGGCGAACATTTTAAGTATTCATTAGCCATTGAAAGCAGAGCTTTCGATAGCTAAAGCACAAAAATTGGGGCTATTTTAGCTACCGAAAGTGAAGAAGCTTGGAAACAGTCAACATGTATTGGTTAAAATCAATTTTCTTGTCTATGGAGAGGCTGTTTTACATGATAAAATAGTCGATTGACAACTAGACATCCTAATATTTCCAATGGTTCTTTCATACTTTCATTTAGAGCTTGGGAAGGTAGTCAAAAATCCCTCGCAATATGAGGCATTATTTCCAAGAATATGGCATTTTCAAATGATGATATTGGGCGATTGGAGAATCATTTTGAGAAAAGTTCGGAGGATTTTGTGCCTTACATATTAAAGAACAATAAGCTCTCTCAGTTTTCATATAGGTTTCATATATTGGGAAAATTCAATCCATCTCCGAGCCTTAAATTTCAGATCTTAGAATTTCCCTGTTTGACACATGTTTTTGAAATACAGATGTCGAGCAAATGAAAACGAATATCAAAGAACTAAGAGAATTTTTTGCTCATAATAAACCAAGTAAAAATAACCTCTCTCAGGTTTACTACAAGTGTCATATATTGGGAGAACCAAATCCATCTCTGAGCCCCAGTCTAGACCGAAATTTCAAGGTGCTCCAAGCCACCGAAATTAGCATTTTTACTATGAAAAGTCATCAGTTTCAAATGATTATTCTAAGCGAATGGATAATCATTTTGGAAAATGGTCAAATTTTTTTGTTTATAAAATGTCCGAGAACAATAACCTCTCTCAGGTTTCCTACAGGTGTTTCATATTGGGAGAATCAAGTCCATCTATGAGCCCTAATTTTCGGATCTAAGAATTTCCCTGTTTGAAACATGTTTTTGAAATACAGGTCTATGGAAAATGAAAGAAAATCGCAAAGAACTGAGAGAGTTGTTTTCTCATAACAAACCAATATACAAAAACCTCTCTTTGTTTTCCAAAATATGTTTTTATTTGAGAGATATAGGTCAATATCGGAGCAGCATATTTCCAGAAATTTCTACATTTTTCAACCACCTCACAAATTCAAATTTGAGATAGGAAAAGAGGTTATCAGATCCATGTTTTGAGGACCTTGAAACAGATTTGTAAAGATTATTAAAGCTCATTGAAGAATGGTTGTAAAGGGTTCGAATTTGGATACTTTTTCATACTTGTACTCTCAGACTTCTCATTTTCGTGCCAATAATATAACCCTCTTTTGGCATTTATGTTCAGATTTCATCTTCTACCTTTCTGTACTTGCACCTAAATGTTTACTTCATGTTTGTTCTATTTGTCTAATGCCATATAGCTATCAACCTATCTCTGTATCGATGACCTGGATAGAAAGTATGATTTACTTATTGTGATTAGCAATTTATATATGCTTTGCTTATAAGTCTGGTAGCATAATAAGATTTCTACATACATCCACCTTTTACAAACCCTCTGAACGACAATGGTCTAAAGACTTATCTATATGAGTGTGTTTATGCATGTTTTGAATGAGTGAGTTTTGATTAACTCGTCCAATTGATCCATATTACCCATCATTAAGAAAATACTAAAGTTACCAGACATCTTCAAGCTACAACCTAGAAGAGTTTCCTGGAGAGCTAACAGTTGCTACTGTATGGATTTCTTAAATGCTTCATCTTTTGAAAAGGTAACTCGCATTGCTGCACACAATCCAAGAGAAATATGAACAGAGGTTATAAAGACTCTAATATCCCACTCGCTATGCATAGAAGTTTAACTACAATCAAATCAACCCTTAAATATGAAAATTTATATTGGCCATATCCTTGAAAAAGTTTAACTACATATTACTAAAGAAGATTACATGATTTAAATAGGCTCTAAGAAGATCGACAGATTCTTAGAAATTTGGATGTTGTTCTATTTTTTAAACTGAAAATAATAGTAATACTAGCACCTACCTATTACACTGGACTCATAATGCCACCTCAGCCTGGGCTCTTATTTCCAATTTTCTAACAAACTCTTACTGCTAGTTCATCATTTTTTACTCATATGCTCTTGGATTTAGATTTATAGGTTTGGTGAGATGAAGGAGGTTAATACTCAAAGCAAAACCAAATTCATTTTCTCCAAACCTTAAAAGATACACGGTTAGAAAATACAATGTCTTCTAATGTATTTTTCTTTAAATTTTACTCTTTAAAAAAAAAATTACCTCAATTTATGGGCTGGTGCAAGCTAATGTTGGTCACTTATGATGCTTTCGTTGCAATGGACTTCTGGAAAAATAGAAATCTAAACGTCAAAAAGCAATGTTGGAGGTACCGACACAACATTTTACAATATGGTGTAAGAATATGAAACATGGACAATCGAATTACCTTCTGGAATATATAACTTTATTTGTGGAAACTAAGCATAAATCCCCAAAAATGAGGTTCTTCTAAGGTTGGTATGTTAATTTTTTCCCAAAAAATAATGAATATGTTTGCGTTGGTCCACTCGTTTGGTATGCAAATGGTAGAATTTTGTGAAAAAAATTATATGGAGTTGTAAAAAATAGGTGTGTCTAGTGCAGCGTTATTTTTCCATATTTATTTATGTTATATTTTTTTTTTCAAATTAAAGAATTCAGTGACGCCCTAAAATGACAAGGTCCAGCGTTGGTCCGCCACATATTGTTCTTAACATAGTCAATGAACGATATTTTTTTTTTTGGATGTAGGTCTTTGTGTCTTCTTGTGCGGGTTCTTTTCCGTTTTTTAAATAGGTGAGGCAATCAAAAGTTATAGCCGAAGCAAATAACCTACCTTTTGTGTTAGATTGACATTAGTCCATTTAAAATTAAATAAAAAATATAAAAAGATAATAGATTTAAATAAAAATTACATATTCAGAATCTACAGACAGAGTTACACAAGTGTGTGAATTTTCATTAACAATGGACAAGCGTGGCATATGGAAAATCATGCACGAAATAGGAGAAGTGGTACAGAACAAGTTTTTATGTCATAAGACAGTCCAAACCACTTGGTTGGGAAACCTGAACCTAAAACCAAAGTAGCCAAGTCATCCAGCACATTGGTTGGAAAAAAGGTGCTGCCAAAATTCTAAATTTAAATCACGTGCACACGTAGTTTAAAACACAACCCGCATGCGCTAGAAGCGTGATCGCGCTCTATGGGTGCACATGCACTAAAAGCGCGCTCGCACTACTTTGTGCGCACGCGTTAGGAATGCATGCGCGCATTTGTTAAGTAAACACTTTGTTTTAATGTTATTTTCAAGCATTTGCAATGGAATGATAATGATGAGGAGGAGCATGATGACAATGATGATCAAATGAGTATAATGACTATGATGAGGAGGAGGAGGAGGATGACAATGATGATGATGAGGATGATGACTATGATGATGATTAGGAGGATAATGACTATGATGATGAGGAGGAGGAGGATGACAATGATGATGATGAGGATGATGACTATGATGATGATGAGGAGGATACTGACAATGATGATGACTATGATGATGAACAATGATGGTGATGATGAGGATGATGATCACAATGACTATTACTATGATGACAGTGATTATGATGATGATGATGATTGCGATGATGAGGATGATGATGTTGATGACGAAGATGATGATGAGGATGAGGATGATGATGACTACGAAGATGACTATGAGGATGAACAATGATGGTGATGATGGTGAAGATGATGACGAGGATGATGACAATGCTGACGATGATGATGATGATTGTGATAATGATGATAAGGATGATTTCAATGACGATGATGAGGATGATGAGGATGATGATGATGATGACAATGATGATGAGAAATGATGGTGATGATGATGAGGAGGAGAATGAGGACGAGGATGATGATGATGACAATGACAATGAGGAACAATGATGATGATGATGATAGGTTTAGTTGAAACTTTGCTTTGATTTTATTTTCAAGCATTTGCAATTGAATGATGATGAGGAGGAGGAGGAGGATGACAATGATGATGATGAGGATGATGGTGAGCAATGATGGTGATGATGATGGTGATGATGATGATGATGATGATGAGGATTAGGATGATGATGAGGAGGAGGAGGAGGATGATGATGACGATGATGAACAATGTTGATCATGATGATGAGGATGAGGATGATAACAATGATGATGATGAGGATGATGACTATGTTGATGAAGAGGATGAGGATGATGATGACGATGACAATGATGATGAACAATGATGGTGATGATGATGAGTATGAGGACAAGGATGATGATGATGATGATGATGAGGAACAATGATGATGATGATGATAGGCTTAGTTGAAATTTAGCTTTGATTTTATTTTCAAGCATTGGCAATGGAATGATAATGATGAACAATGATGATGAGGAGGAGGAGGATGATGACAATGATGATGATAAGGATGATGACGATGATGATGATGATGATGATGATGATAACGATGATGATGATGATGGTGAACAATGATGGTTATGATGATGAGGATGATTACAATGATTATGATGAGGATGATGATGAAGAGGATGGGGATGATGACGACGACGACGATGATGATGATGATGGCAATGATGTTGAGCAATGATGGTGATGATGATGATGATGAGGAATAGGATGAGGACGATGATGATGACGATGACAATGAGGAACAATGATGACGATTATGATAGGTTTAGTTGAAAATTTTCTTTGATTTTATTTTCAAGCATTTGCAATGGAATGTTGATGATGAACAATGATGAGGAGGAGGAGGAGGATGATGACTATGATGTTGATGAGGATGATGACTATGATGATGATGATGATGATTATGAACAATGACGGTGATGATGACGATGATGATGAGGACGAGGATGATGATGAGGATGATGATCATGATGATGGGGATGATGATCATGATCATGATCATGATGATTATGATGATGATGATGATGATTACGATGATGAGGATGATAATGTTGATGATGACGATGATGAGGATGATAATGTTGATGATGACGATGATGATGAGGAGGAGGAGGATGATAATGACTATGATGATGAACAATGATGGTGATGATGATGATGATGATGAGGATGATGATCACGATGACTATTACTATGATGACAGTGATTACGATGATGATGATGATTGCGATGACAAGGATGATGAGGATGAGGATGATGATGACTATGAAGATGACTATGACGATGAACAATGATGGTGATGATGATGGTGATGATGATGAAGCTGATGATGAGGATGACGACGATGTTGATGAGGATGAGGATGAGGATGATGATGACTATGACAATGAACAATGATGGTGATGATGATGATGATGAACAATGATGGTGATGATGATGAAGAGGATGAGGATGATGGTGAAAAATGATGGTGGTGATGAACAATGATGGTGAATATGAGGATGATGAGGATGATGATGATGATGATGATGATGAACAATGTTGGTGATGATGATGAGGATGAACAATGTTGGAGATGATGATGATGAGGATGATGAAAATGATGGTGATGAGGATGATGACTATGATGATGAGGATGATGATGATGATGATGATGATGATGACGATGATGACAATGATGATGAACAATGATGGTGATGATGATGATGATGAGGATGATGACGATGATGATGATGATGATAGGTTTAGAGTATATTGTAGTGGTGATGATGATGATAGGTTTTAGACTATATTGTAAAAATACTCAAAATAATGATGAATGCGAAGTCGTTGTTGAAGAACGTTAGTCATTAAATGAAATAAACGTTAGTGAGTAAATGCTCTAAATGTTAAATAGGGGTGTGCATGCGTTTAAGTTTGCATGCGCTTCAATGCGTGCATGCGGTCTTATACACATGTGCATGTGCACGCACCTGTTAGTAGGTTAAAAAAAATAGAGTTATGGATTCTCGGAATTGCTACCTATTTTTACGGGTTTTATTTTTCTATTCACGCATTTTGTGCTCCTGAACTGTGCAATTTGGCTCACAATCCATCACCACTCTTTGATCTATTGGATAGAAGCTCACTCTTGGAATCTAACAAACATATCTAGTGGTCCTGGAAGTTAGTGGAACGATTCACACTACATGTTTTCATTGGAAGAAGAGATCATTTTGAATAGGTCTGGTGAATTGAAAATAATTGTTTTAATTCACAAGCTTTCAGATCATTTCATTGATTTATGTTTTATGATACGCCTACAACAATATCTCTCTCATAGACAAAATTTAATTTCACAAGAATAAATCCCAAATTCACATCTGAAAAATTCTCATATTCTCCATACAAGATGAAGTATGCAATGTTAACTAATTTACATTTGTAGATGAATATATTTTGATTTTACATAATGATGGCATAGATGAAGTTATCTCTTGAGACTCTTCAATTTTAAAAAAAAAACTTTGAAGTAATCATGGGAGAGGGTCCATGTTGAATAGTTCACCAAGTTTTCCATATTCTTTATACAAGATGAAGTATGCAATGTAGACCAATAACCATTTGCACATGAATATATTTCGATTTCCCACAAGGATGGCATAGATGAGGTTCTCTATTGAGACTCTTCAATTTGTATAAAAACCTTCAAAGAAATCATGGGAGAGGGTCCATATTGAACAGTTCACCAACTTGTCCATGCTCTCCTCTTCATGCTAGATTTATCACAACATGCCTTTGAGCTTGACACGGATGCTTCTACCTCAATGATTTCTCCTTTTCTTGAGGGATTTGCAACCTCCTTATTTCACTCATCTTCTTTTTACTTCCAATACTTTTTGAACACAAAGGAAGTCAGAATCCTATAGTTGTAATACCTGCAAACTTGACTATCTTTACTTGACTCAAATAGAGTATAGAAATGACAATTTGGTCTGAACATAAAGAGAAACCTCTAATCAATGATTATGTATCAATGCCAATAATTATCATACTAACATATTTTTAATTTAGTTATTTATGTTGGAACGCGTCATGTATCTTGTATAATGGAACTAATACCTTATTTGTTGCTTCTTATGCAGGGGTAGACCTCATAGTTTTGATAAAGAAACTTTTGGATATGGGAAACTCATGTAACAGAGCAAGAAAAACTAGAAGGAATATGCCCATTGAATAGGAAAATGAGGTAAGAGAAAAGGCCAAGTTGGCAATGGAGAAAGTGATACATGGTCCAGACATTTCCATTGATACGACGATCGATCCTAATAGAGTTGATGACATAACAACCTCTACTTCAGAACCACGGGTGAAGTGGTTGCATCCAACGGACCCAACTCAACTTCCAAAATCAACACAGTCTCCAACCAACAATCCATCAACGAGTCATGTTGAAACTCTTGAAGACATAGGTTTATTGAGAGACATTGAGTATGAAGCATTGGACCTAGGAGCAATGATTAATTTTCAATCTCTTCTAGAGGACCACAACCATGTCAAGCACACTCCCAACATGGACCGGCATGTGAATGATTCACCACAACAAAGAAGCCTTGGGATCTGTAGCTCATGTCCACCTTCCCTACCTCGACTGGAAGAAGAAGGAATCCTAGACGTATCCATGTGGATGAAATTTGTTTATCCAGACTTGAAGGTAAGTTTCCCAAATGCACTATCTATTGGAAATGTAACAAATTAATGAAGGAATATTTTGAATCCAAAGACGATGCAGGTAAATGTCAATTATTACTATGTTTCTTAAAGTCAAATTGTTTAGTTGTTGCTAGGAGAATTTTGGGCATAAAGATGGTTAGAAGTTCAGAGGCTAACAATCATATTGTTAGAAATCTCCAGTCTTATTTTAATGCAATTAGGAAGACGTCCCATACTAAAGATATTTGTGCAGCTCGCCATGTGTTATCAGAATCAGTTGTAAGAAATTCCACACAGCAACATCGCCTCCTTTAACACACTTCTCAGATACTTAGATTAAATAGAAAAACTGTTCAAAATTACTCTGTTATAAGAGAAAATCTGCAGAATCCAGGTGGAAAATATTGTTGGGCTTTTGTCAGCAAGTTTCCTTGTCGAGATATGAAGCTAATTGATGTTGTTAAGGAATTAGTACAAACATTCTTGCATGATCATACCAGACCTTCATCTAATCAAAGAGATGTGCTAAAGATGAGAAAAGGTTCTACTGAACATGAACCCCACGTCAAACACTTCCTTGACACACCATAGACTGAACTCTATTAGAGATTCAAAAATGAGCACACAAAATTGAACCTGGGCCAAAGGTCCTTTGATAAATGTAAACCATTGTACATTTGTATATGCATTGATCGAAACACATGCTTTTGTAGATACCATGTAGAATATGAATATTTTTATGACACATATAAACATATATTTTGTGATTTGCATACTAACCTTGAGCATGGTTGCAATGAATCCATAATACCGTTGAATGCATCGAGAGATTTTATCGTTAGCATCATGTGTCCAAGGCATGAAGGACAAAAATACTATGGAAAATAATGTCTATATGGGAATTGTTCTAGGTGCAGTGGGTTTTCTCTTATGAACCACTGCATTCATGGAAGTGATGAGCATCAATTTGGAAATATGAGCATGGAGATGCAGAGCTTCAAGTATGTAATCTATCAATCAAATAGTGTGAAGGAAAGTAAAAAGATTGCATTGGTGAAGTCACACGTGCAAATGTATTGCATGTTTTTCCTCTTACATGTTCAGTTTCCACATATACATTCTTTAAAGGTCACATTCTAATACAACCCTTGTTTTTATGGCAATAGGTATGGGTATGTAATTTTTTGATGGAGTTCTACAAGAAAACTAAGCAGTGAGTTCAACATGTTCATGTAGCGCGATGGCAGGATCATCAATACAGAAAATGTAGGGACAACTTTCCCATTGGGACCATATTGTCAATTGTGGATTTTGCAGAATACTACACCCTTCAGCCACAAAATGAAATTCAGAGTCAATACTACCATTCTGACCAAGTCAGCATCATGGTATATATTATGCATAGGCATGGCCCTGAGAGTAGCGTTAACAACAGGATAATATAGAAGGAGACAAAATTTTACATAAGTGATGACAGATGCCATGATCTGCATTATGTTGAACATTGTTTTTGAATTTTATATGATCAGATAAAGGAGGGAGATATACAGATGGATCAGCATTGGATATGGTCAGATGGTTGTGCAGGCTAGTTCAAAAATTCCCGAGTCTTCCAATGGATGAGTATGTTACATAAGAATTATAATGTGTTGCATATATGGAACTAATTTGAGACTGGGCATGGAAAAGGTGAGCATGACAAGGCCAGTGCATGCATCAAGACCGCACTACGAAGGGAGGAAATGAGGTTTACTAGAAACCCCCATATCAAAGATGTAGAATCCATAGTTCAATGGTGCTCTGCAACAATGTCAGACCAAACTAAAGTGGTAGGAAGACCAGTTAGGAATTTTTGGCATGTGGTTGACATAGATATATCACGTTCCTATAGTTGTGGCATAGTACAAGGAACAAGTGGATTTCATTTGGTTCAAAGCTCAAACAACCCCCTATTTGAAATATGGACGTGGAAACTTGCTTGCTTTTGTAGCCCTTGTAGTAGTGGTGAATGGGATGAATGTGAATGCATGGATTGGGTTGATGATTGGGATTGTGTGTCACTTGCAGCAGACCCATGTGTAGTCAGTGAAACAACCCACTTAGAGGAGGGTCAGTCAACGATTTTGACGGACTACAACCATATCTCAGATCTTATACAACCAGGACACATATATGCAGTTGTTGCCCTGAAAGACAATGAATGGAGCGCGGATTATTGGTTGGTACGATGCATTCGAGGTAAGAAAATCCTGAACAAATCATTGATTGATCATGAAGGAAAATGAATTTCCTATTGGCTCGATGGTGGTTGAGGGTGAATATCTTACACTAGATGGGAAATCAAGAAGAACTAGTGGGCATGCATTCGTGGATTATAGAACAGGTTATGTGGTCTATCACTTACAAAACTTGATTGTTGGCATGAACATCCATCTACAAACAATGTCAATGAAGAACTCAACCAAGGTATGTTACTTCTTGCCTCATTCAGAGCACGAGATATTGATGGAGGCAATTAGCAATAGAGAGGATCCAGCTGGCTATATTGAATGATATCGGGTAATTGTGCTTACACTCCACTTGGATGCCAGTTCCATGAGTGATTGAAATTGACAACTACTATTAAAAGACAATATGATCACGATAACTTACTCCACTTTCTATGTGAACTATGCAAAATCCTTTCCCTTTCCATCTATATCGATTCCATGTCTGAATATATAGCATGTATAAATACTTATTACCAAGTATGATCTTTTTTATGCACCATCTTGGTAATAAGTATTTATACATGCTATATATTCAGACATGACATCAATATAGATGGAAAGGGGAAGGATTTTGCATAGTTCACATAGAAAGCAGAGTAAGTTATCATGATCATCTTATCTTTTAATAGTAGCTATCAATTTCAACCACTCATAGAATTGGCATCCATATTTTGGTGTGTTAGCTTGCACAAGCACAAGATTCTCTACATTTGACTATTTTGACTAGAGACAAATGACTATTTTTTCCATCCCTTTCACACTACTTATTGTTAGCCACTAAATCTATGCAAGAATACAAAATTTCATCATTTGCATTCTTAATTCCTTTTGTTCTTTTTAATTAGAGATTGAATTATTTGAATGTAACTTTCAAGTGAAAATGTTTGATGCATGTATCATCAATAGACATGCTTCACTGGTTTAATCATTCACCCATGTTTCTCTTACCTTTGCTACAGGAGTTTAAACATCATGTCCTTTATAGGTTTTCTAACTCCACACTTTATATTGTTCTCTACAAGTCGTGCCTAGTAAACCACTATCTTTGCAACTTTCTCTCCAATTTGTGTTCCATCGGGATACTAATAAAAAAAAATTGCTCTAATATTGTGAAATGGTATTTGACTTGTGCATTATGCTTTCATGTCTAAATTTTAATTGCTATTCTAGTAAGTTTTATCCTTCTTCTATTTGAGTCAATAATTACAATTGAATGAGAAATCAGAAGGTATAACACAGAGCAAGGTCAAAGAGTTGCTCATGTTTAAGAGATATAGTTTCTATAACATTTCTTCTATCCTTTTTTGGAGAAATATAGTTTATAACCAATATTTGTTGTGTTGGACCCAAATCCTTCATTGCAAATTGATTCCCAAGAACTTCTTCAACATTTTAATAATGCTCTTACCATGCCCAACAATTAGCATGTCATCCCAGACCAAGAGTGACCAAGTGTCCCTGAACGTCATTTTCATGCGACTTGCAGCTTGACATAACTCAAAAATCGGAGGTCGGATCAATGAGCCGTCGAATCCGTTGGTATCCTGGAATGCCATTAACTCTAGGGGGCCCTCTCCACTGCGTTTTCATGGCCTAGTGACTCCATTGTGCATCAGTTTCATAAACTAGGGTTTTGCTCAGTTTCCTTCAATGCAACTCTCGCATTGGTGGGTCAACTCTAAAAAACCCTCCTCCATGCCAATCTTGGTGGTATTCCCATGTCGGCATTGGCCATACACACCTTTCAGAGCCAATGTCATGCAATCTTGCTGCTCCATTTGATTTTTTGCTCCCGAACCGAGAGTGACCAAGTGTCCCTGAATGACATTTTCATGCGACTTGCAGCTCAACATTACTCAGCAACTAGAGGTCATATCAATGAGCTGTTGAATTCGTTGGTCTCTTGGCATGAAATTACCTCTATAGGGCCCTCTCCACCGCATTTGGATGGCCCAATGACTCCACTGTGCATTGGTTTCGTAAACTAGTGTTTTGCTCAGTTTCCTTCAATGCAACTCTCTCATTGCTGGGTCAACTCTAAAAAACCCTCCTCCATGCTAGTATTGGTGGTGTTCCCATGTCGAAATTGGCCATACACACCTATCGGAGCCAATAGCATGCAATCTTGCTGCTCCTTTTGGTTTTTCGCTCCCGGACCGAGAGTGACCAAGTGTCCCTGAAAGATATTTTCAAGTGAGTTGCAACTCAAAATAACTCAGAAACTAGAAGTCAATTCGATGAGTCGTTGACTTCGTTGATCTCCTGGTATACCATTACCTTTAGAGGGCCCTCTCCACCACATTTGCATTCCCCAGTGACTCCACTATGCATCAGTTTTGTAAACTAGGGTTTTGCTTAGTTTCCTTAATGCAACTCTCACATTGGTGGGTCAACTCTGAAAAACCCTCCTCTGTGCCAGTATTGGTGGTGTTCCCATGTCAGCATTTGACATACACACCTATTGGATCCAATGACATGCAATCTTGTTGCTCCATTTGGATTTTCGCTCCCAGACCGAGAGTGACCAAGTGTCCCTGAACGACATTTTCATGCGACTTGCAACTCAGCATATCTTGGTAACCAAAGGTCGTATCAAAGAGCCGTCGACTCCATTGGTATCCTAGCATGCCATTACCTATAGAGGTCCCTCACCACTGCGTTTTCATGGCCTAATAACTCCACTTTGCATCGGTTTCGTAAACTAGGGTTTTGCTCGGTATATTTATTGATGTTGTAATTTGTTGTAATAAGAGGTTCTAGATATGTTATATGCTTGGAAAGAGTTCCCTAAAGGGATGTATCATCATGGTGTTAACGCACACTTGGAATAGGGTTTATTTTGTTGGGTTTCTTTGTGATATTAGGATGAAGACAACTGAAATATTGGACCTTAGTGACCACCTTCACACACATGTTGAGGAGAACAAACGAGCATAGTAACCACCTTGGCACACATATTGAGGATAAGCATTGGAGCATTGTAACCCTCCTATGACACATATGTCGAAAAGCATTGGGAACAAGAATATGTAGTACACAACTAGATGAGGAATGCATTACATGATGAAACTTGGATATGCATGAGGACAATAGGGTTTATATATGTACGTAAACCTTGGAGAAGGAGATATAACTCTAGAGGAATTGATGGTTGTCTTGCAAAATATATAGCTCTTGTTGTCAAGGCAAAGGACGTAGAATTAGGGTTCCAACCCTGTATAATATGCAAAGAAGAGAGCTAATGTCTTTGGTGATATTGCAGTCTTGTTCTTATGTAATTTGTGGAAGTTACAGAAATACCTTGGAAAACTTAACTTGATAAGTCTCCAGCTTCTTTTGATTTCTTGCTTAAAAGAATATTTTTTTAGGTTTAGTTGATTTTCCATGGAGGTCTTGATGCTTGTGTTGATGCAATATACAAATACCTAGGATTTGAGGAATCATCCTAGGATAGACACGTTGACATCAAAACTGGTGCTAGAATTGTCTGAAATGCCATGTTCTTCTATGATGAAAGATTATTAGGGTTTATAAACCCTAACAAGGAAAAAAATTATACTATGGATACCTTAATGCATGCTAGGGTTTCATGAACTACAATCTCATTGAGACTTTCATACTAGGGTTTCATGAACTACAATTGCATGCTATAACTAGGGTTGAGAAGTTATGAGATGAAACACATGTACATGTACAAATTGAAAACCAAGTAGGGTTTTGTGGACTACAATTTCATGCTATACTATAGGGTTGAGAAGTTATGAGATGGAACTAGGGTTTTGTGACCTCTTTAAAAGAAATGAGATGGAAGTAGAAACACATATACATGTACAAATTGAAAACCAACTAGGGTTTTGTTAACTACAATTGCATGCTATAACTATTGTTGAGAAGTTATGAGATGGAACTAGGGTTTTGTGACCTCTTTAAAAGCTATGCGATGGAAGTAGAAACACATGTACATGTACAAATCCAAAACCAACTCACGGGGGCTTCACTTGTTGGCCAATATCCTATCATGTTAGTTCATATTGTGGCTTTTAAAATTATCAAAAATCAAACCAATATATTGCAGGTATTGGGGGGATGAGGGGTTTAAGGTGGGGGTGGGTAGGGTGGTTTATAAGGAATGTGGTATAAAAAGGGATGGGGAGGAGGTTTTAAGTATTGGGAGAGGGTTTCAACAAAAATAGTTCGGGTGAATATCTCTAAAAATTAAGGGTATTCTTTAATATCCCACGATCTCACATGTTATGTGAGAGATTCACTAACTGAAGTCCTCGTGAACCAACTAGGGTTTCATGAACTACAAATTGCATGCTATAACTAGGGTTGAGAAGTTATGAGATGGAAATATGGATTTATGATCTCTTTACAAGTTATGAGATGGAAAAGAGAAACACACCTATGGTTTCATGAACTACCATTGCATGCTAGGGTTTCATGAACTACAATCTTGTTGAGACTTTCATACTAGGGTTTCATGAACTACAATTGCATACTACGGTTTCATGAACTATAATTGCATGCGATAGTTTCATGATCTACAATTGCATGCTATAGATAGGGTTGAGAAGTTATGAGATGGAAGTAGGGTTTTATGAGCTCTTTACAAGTTATGAGATGGAAAAGAGGAACACACCTACGGTTTCATGAACTACGATTGCATGTTAGGGTTTCATGAACTACAATCTCGTTGAGACTTTCATACTAGGGTTTCATGAACTACAATTGCATACTAGGTTTTCTTGAACTACAATAGCATGCTATAGTTTCATGGTCTACAATTGCACACTATAGCTAGGGTTGAGAATTTATGAGATGGAAGTAGGGTTTTATGAGCTCTTTACAAGTTATGTGATGGAAATAGAATGGTATGGCATGTTATATGTTAGTATGGTATGGTATGGTATGTTAGTACATGGTATGATGTTAGTATCATAGGGTATTGGAGGGTATGTACTATGATGTTAGTATTGTAGCGTATGGTATGGTATGTTATAATGGTATGATGTTAGTATGTTATGGTATGTTATATTAGTTGGTAGGGTTTCCTGAACTCTTTACAGGTTATGAGATGGAAGTATAAACACATGTACATGTACACATCCTAAAACAACTAGGGTTTCATGAAATACAATTGCATGCTATAACTTGGGTTGAAAATGGCCCTCCCCCTCATGTTTTCATGGCCCAATGTGTCTAGATATCACTAAGAAAGCACATGTTGCAGCATTATATTATTCATGTACTAGAATATAAGCCAACAACCTACATAATAAAACTAGGGTTCACATATTGAGACATGGAACTACAAACTAGGGTTTTATGAACTCATTAGGTTAATTGAAGATCAAATTAGACTGGTTAGTATCATTTAAGTAGAAACCAAAAGGCCATATAGCCCTAGGCTACACTTACAAATTGAAAACCAACTAGGGTTTCATGAACTACAAATTGCATATTATAACTTGGGTTCACAAGTTATGAGATAGAACTAGGGTTTTATGACCTCTTTAGGTATATATCATTAGATTGGTTAGTATCATTTAAGTAAAAACCAAAAGGCCCTATACCTAGGCTATGCACATACATGAAATAATTTTATTGGGATTAATATGAACTACTTACTATTTCATATGTTTACAAATGCAAATACCAATGTGTGCAAATTCTAGGAACAATACTCAAATTATCAAATTGTTACAATTGAATTAAACCCTAGGTTATGAATTGAATTTCTTTGTTATCCTAAACCCTATCTAACACTATTGTAATTGATGAATAGTTACATGCTAGACTTGCTTGAAATGCTAACCCTAGTTAGACTTTCTTGAAATTCCATGTGCTTCTATGATGAAAGATGATTAGGGTTTATAAACCCTAACGAGGAAAACAATTATAGTGTGGAGATTTGAATTTTAGCTTGTATTATATTTATGATTGAGTAGATTCTAGCATTGGTTATGCATGCTAATTTGAGATAATTTTTGGTTGAATTTGTTAAGTAAACCTTAATGGTGTTTATTTTGTTAGATATCCTAAGTGTAAACCTTTGGATAGGTCATCATACACTTGTGTGGGCCATCAAGATGATGACAAAGGAAAATCCTCTGAAATGAAAGGAACTTGCTAGCCAAAATGACCCTTCAAACCATGGTTGTACACCCAAAGAGAACATGTCTCTACCAAAGGAAAGATCAATCAGAATGACAAGATAGGAAGTGAGTGGGTGAGATAGGAAGGAAAGAAAGTGACCTTAGGCTATGATAGGTGGGTAAGAAGGCTATTAGGGATGCCCTAAATAGGATATTACCTGTCAGGGTTTTCTCATTGATTATAAATCCTAGTTTATGCATGCTAACCTTTAAACTTCAGTTAGGGTTAGGGTTTTCTCATTAATTCTAAACCCTAGGTTATGCATGCTAACGCTTAAATCGTTAAAATTGCAACAAGTACAATAACTTGTTAAAATTTCAAGTGCTCAATAGATCATTATAGAAGACACAAATTCATGAACTTGTTTCATTTTTTATTTGTCAAAGAAGAACAATTCTTATGGGACGTTATCATTATGGGATGTTTTCATTTAGTTTATGCATGTGGTTGAAGCATGTTAGTGGTGTTGATGGGACGTTATCATCATCTCATACAAAGTCAACCTCTATTGCAACCAACATAAAAGTATTTCTAGCCAAGCATTTAGCATTATGACAGTCCTATATTTCACTTTTTAGCTTGTCAAGACAAAGGTACAATATTTTTAAGTAAACATCAGTGATAAACAATTTTATAAGTGACAAGTTTCCAAGCCAATGGGACTGTTAAACCAAATCAAATTTCCAATCAAGTAAAATGTCTTATGATAGTCCAAGATGTAATTTATAGTCAACTAAAATGTCTTATGACAATCCAAGATGTAATTTCCAGTCATGTAGGTATGATAAGAAGTATATTCACTTGCCTTTTGATGATAGAATGACTTGCAAGCAATTCAAGGACTTTTCTAGTATTTTTCCAAGTTATGGATGTTTATATACCACTGTCAAATTTGTTTAAGTATGGCCGAGAATAATTGTTTATATACAGTCCCTTTAGGGTTTCTTTGTGCCACTTTAAATTGGGTGATGGACAAATTTGAGGTGAGGCATTAGTGAGTGGGTGATAAAGGAAGGCAAGGAAGTGACCTCAGGATATGATAGGTGGGTAAGAAGGCTATTAGGGCTGCCCTAAATAGGATATTACAATGAATAAGTTGGGGAAGCTTAGGATGAGTTAGTGGTGTTCTAGGGCTGTCCAAAATGGATATTACAGTTAGAGATATAGGGAGAGTCGTGGGGGTCTAAGTAGTGTGGAAATGAAAGGAATAATCCTTGCTTTAGAGATAAGGAAAGGTAGGAGTCTAGGGCAAGGGTTTTAGCAAGGGTTAGGCTAGAATAGAATGGTTTATGTGTGTCTTATGGCTTCCTAATAGGTAGTATTACAGTCTAGTTTGATAGACAATCCTAGGGTTAGTCAAGGATAGAAAATGGAGTAGAAGGCTAAAGGTTAGAATTACTATGTAAATACCAAAGGAAGACAAGTGCTTTCTATTTAAATTTGGACAATGAGTAAGACTGTATTTTTATGCATTTGTGTAATTTTTTTAACTAACCTACAATGTTAAATTTATTATGCATTTTATTGTGAACATACGGACTTTATTACTTCGTCAATAATAAGTATTTCAAGCACATCAATTGTAAACTACTAGTGTAAATAAGTACAAAATGATATATTAATATACAAAAAATTTCAATCATATACAAAATATGGAAAAATGCCAAAATGCCACATCATGGCTAGTGTACATAGGAGGCTCTCTCAATCCTCCTGACCACCCTCAGATCTCCTAGGTCCAACCCCAAAATTGATCTTCCTCTTCTTCGAGCTAGAGGAATCTTGGTTCTTTCAGCTGCTGCGACCACCTCCCCTTGGGCTCTGAAATGACAACAATCAAATGTCAACTCCTACAGGGAATTATACAAGTATAAAACACAATTTAAATATCAAAATTACCTTTTCAAATTTTAAATAGCTCACCTGAGATGAGACAGTAAGTGGTGAGTGGGCTACCCTCCTCCGTGATCCAAGTCTCTCAGTAATGCCACCCTGCAACATTTAAACAGTAAGAGTGACTCATATAATTTACTGCTATGTTAATTTTTTGTTAATATTGAACGAGATTTTCATAAACTAACCAATCTCACTGTGAACACAATAGGCTGGTCCTGGGGGCTGACAGGTGGAGCAATTGGTTGCTCCTCAGGGGTGGCAGGTGGAGCAGTGGGATGCACAACCTACTCTGATGATAGGGTGGATGTCATAGCGGAGGATGTAGCCACATCCATGTTGGCTACAACACTAGGGGGAATGATGGGAGAGGGAATGGAGTGGAGTGGGCGAAGTGGTGATGTATGGTGATAAACTCCAACTGGCTGTATAATGGAACAGGCCACCCTGGAAGAGGAATCAAGGGTGGTGGAGGAATATGGAGGAGGGGGATGAGGTCTGGGATGGGGTGGAGCGATGCGTGAATGTTGATGGATGGTGTAATGTGGTTGGAGGGGGGAAGGTGGAAACATGGGAAACTGCAAGGGAGGGGGTGGATGGGTGGGGAGGGGGGGTGGGAGGCAAGGGATGGATGGAACGGCGTGGGGAGGGATGCAGGGAAAGGTACATGTATGCGAGGGGCTACACCTGGCATATACAGTGGGAAAAAGGCATTCGATGGAGAGATAGTGACACCAACGTGCCTATGTGGTGGGACCTGCATACATATTCATGGAATAATGTATTAGTACATAAAAATATAACTATATGAATCTAATCCATAAAACAAAAATTAAATGTATACTTTATTACAAGATACCTGCTCACGAGGGGATCTACTTATCCCTAGTTGGGATGGATGGTCACTCAATCCTACGGACACTTGTTCATTTGCACAAAAATATTTGGATTCAATTAGTAAATATTAACTAAATATGGGCCAACAATTTAAATAAATATGCAACAAGAACTAATTTAGTGATACAACAGAAGTCACAAATAAATCAAGCGACATGACATCAATGATATGATGGTGATAATAATAGTCCTAAACTTGCATAATAATTTTTCTTTTAAATTATGATTTTGAGGGATGTTACATTTTTCTCTATTTTAGAGAATATCCACAACGTTTATGGGCTTACTCCTTAGACTTTCTCAACAATCCTTGAAATGATATTCAAAAATTATATGCTTGTCTTGTGCAATATCAAGGATGGATGATTTGTAGGGTAAGTGTTTGTCATATTTTCCCTAACTATATCTTTGAAAATTGTATCCATTGTTGATGCTAAAGTTTCCTTATATACGAATTAGTTGACTAGTTAGCCCTAGTAAACCTTGTTGATGCTTTATTTCCTTTCTGGTCCAAAGAGTTGACATGGCTATGAGTTCTCTTCTCCACCTATTTCAAACCTAATGTTTTAAGGTATCCTAATTGAGAATACCCTTATTAGTACATTTTCTTCTAAGTTTATATTATAGGTAGCATACTAAGCAGATAATGGTTATTTTCACATATTCAATTATTGACAATACAACTAAGACCCAATTCATTAATTACCATTTTAATTATCTAACCCATCATCTTGGTGCATCTCCATGTAAATGTTTTCCGCGTAAGTTTTTTTAGGTCCCTCATTTTTTCACCAATGTCAAACATACTTCCTAGCTTGTTACCAATTAAGGTAAGAGAACATTTCATCCATTTTTGAAGGAATTGAATGAATTTTAAGATAGTGAGGTAGAATATTTTTTTTTTCAATCACGAATTTGTTAGAAAAACAGGATCGCGAAGTAATAACAATAAACAATAAACACGATGCAAATATTAAAACAAATTACAAGAGAAACACATATCTTGGACGACAAGATTAACTACTAACATTAAATTTAATTACTGAAAGAAAGATACCTGTGTGTATGGTGCCACAATGTCCTCTGCAACTACCATGGCTCCATCTAGGTTGAAGGAGCCAGCATTCTCCCACCTATGTGTTGGATACTCGGCACTGAATAGTTGTACATTAAAAAAAATCAAGTCATCAACATCTTATTCTAAGTTAAATTTATTAGAAATTATGACATTAAATAAAACAATGACTAACCTAGTGTAGGTAGCTCTCTGTGCCATGCTCCTGTGTGGGAACTTGGCATGGATGCCCACAATGAAAACAACGATGTGGCACTGCTCTCGTCGAGCTAGATGGATCCACCTAGATACCACCTGTATCTGCTCTCCCTCGCCCACCACCAGTAGACCATGCAGAAGTGTGTCTCTTGGGAGGGTCCTACTCGCTCTACAAGGACATAGCCACAAATGCGGTATGCCTGAAAAGGTGCCGTGTGGAATGTCTGACGGACTCACGGATATCATCTAGCCCGCTACCTAATCCATGGGGTTCAGGAGGCGAGTTTGGCTCTCGCCTAGGTGTAGTAGGTCCTCTGAGTGGGTTCCAGTGAGCGTGAGGTCGATCTTTGGCTGAGACAAAACTGACGCCCTGGAACTCGGTGATGTCGAAGTAGTTCACATGGAACCCTAACACAAACTCAACCCACATTTTCCTGAGAAAATACTGTGGGACCTCGACATTGTTGCATGGAGGCTTGTCGAATACCATGAACCATCTTTTCCTCCAATTTTCTCTCCATCGCTGGTAATTACACCAGTCCATGCAAACTCACCTCTTCCTCACATTTGGAGGTTGTCCTGTTCTAGGATATGCAAATTTGCTCCACAGTTGGGATTTTGTGATATTCAGGTTTTTTATATCCTCTTTGGATACACCAGTGCTATAATGCTCTCTCATTCGAGCCCTATATTCTCTCAAACTGGTTATCTCACTGTGGGCAATGTTGATAGATTCTATAATGTTTTGTATTGATGTGGTGAGGGAAACCTGAGAGGGTTCCCTCGTGTTCTTCAATTCATCACTAAAAATTTTTATTTGGTTTAAATCCCCATGTAATTCATCTTTGGGGTTTTCTTCTTCGTTTAATTCGGGGTTTTATTTGTTTAATTTGGGGTTTGGATCTTTTGTTTGGTTTGTTTCATTCATTTATTCAGATGGTTCATTGGTATTGGTCATTGTGGTTAGGTAATTTGTACCTGCTGTATCAAATTTTGCCCATTTCAATTGATTTTCAATTTTTTTTTTTAATTTTGTATAAAAACAATAAAATAAACAAAAAAATTGCATTCCTACTCTATTTACCTTACTCCAATGTCGTTTTAGGCAATTTGCACAAGTTAGTTGGGCTCCTTGGGGGTCGTTGGCTCCTCCTTGTGCGCTCATGGGTTGCTAAAAAACAATACGCCCAGTGTTTTGTTTTTTTTAATACACAAGGACATGTGTACGTCACTATTTGCTATCGCGCCCAACACGCGTGCACATCCAAATGCATGTGCGTGCTCTTATTTCCCATGCTGGCAATCCGGTGTGGAGGTTCATCACTCCGAAGCGGAAGCGCGTGCGCGCATCTAGGCAGTGCGTGCGCGTTGTTGACTAAGCCCGCTCACACGCTCTCATTGCATCATACTTGGGTAGCAGCTTCTTGCAGGCTCCCTTATTTGAAATCATTTTAAATCTAAAATTAAGATGAATATATACTAATGCCTTTGGATATCTATTTTTGGATTGTTGTATTGAAATCGGTCTTTTAAATTTAATTTATTAGTTGTTATTATTTTATATATAATATAAACACTAAATACGATATGAACATTTCGCTATAAATGTACTTAGTTGGTGTAATGTTCATGATGTATAAACTCATTAAGTACAATAACAAAGAAAAATAACTAAAAAAATCCATTAAGATTTAAACATTATTAATTTGTACTATTATTATTAATATTACTTTAGTTTTTGTTATGCAAACACCTTAAATCCCATTAATATTAAGTTATTGTAAAACTTAATATGGAACCCGTTTATTTATATTATACTAGTAATCATTTAATTGATTAAAAAAAAACTATTAACTTTATTAAGATTGTTATCTGCTAATGTATTTTATTATAGTCTTTTTTTTTTAATTTTTTTATTTTAATGACATTATTTTATTTTATTTATCTATTAGTTGTTACATTTGTATATAAAACCATATATGCACTAAATTATAATATGACATATGGCTGTAAATATACATAATTACTTGAAGTTGAATGATAATAATGTATAAATTCTTTGAGCACACAACAACAAAGAAAAATAACCAAAAATAAGTAAAAATAAGATTCTAACATTTTTATTTTGTAGTGTTATTATTATTAATATTACTTTAGTGTTTATTTTGCAAAATGTTATATTGGATAAACTTATTAAATATATGTTGCAATGTAATTAACATTAAGATGTAAAAATTTAATATGGATCTAGTTTATCCTTTTTGCAAAATATATATTAGTTTTATTCATAATAAAAATATATTTATAAAATTGAGATATTATGATTCAAAATGCAAAAAACATATATTATTTGTATTCATAATACATAGAAATATTGATAAATTCAAGATATTATTATTCATAATTTATAAATTCTTGAAATATTATGATTTAAAAATTATAGATCAAAATGGAGTATATAAGCATTTCTTTTGGTATTGAAAAGAATGAAAAACAACCTAATAAATTTAGAGAAATGGGAACAAATCTCATAAAAGGTTAGCCGAGTACATCACGTCATCTCATAGTGTTTCAATGTCTTGTTAGTCTCATTCATTCTCCTCTTCTCTCAATTAGTTTCTATCATGCTAGAGTATTTAAATATTTGGGTTTTATTTAGTTTATCTCTTGACCACAAATAAGAGGTGAGAAACAACTAAAGATCTATATTTACTTAAAATGTTGATCAGCCTTTTCGGTAAGGAAAGTATTTCAACAACTCTATTGTTAATACTATTTATAACTTTTAGCCAATACATCCCCAACATTGAAGTATCTCTCTTGGATTATCTTCCATGTTATCTTAGATAACTTAGTCACGCCCTATGTTGGTTGCCTTTATTGATATTTCAAATGACAAGGCTGG
The DNA here is from genome assembly GCA_001517045.1 of Pseudotsuga menziesii. NCBI lineage: Eukaryota > Viridiplantae > Streptophyta > Pinopsida > Pinales > Pinaceae > Pseudotsuga > Pseudotsuga menziesii. Next base: position 99,627 of record LPNX010243944.1, read on the forward strand.
ATTCCCTTCTTTCTTTAGTGAAAATATTTCTTCTGAGTCTTGTCCTTACATGCCCTTTGGACGTATGACTTTATTTTGTTCTGATCATAATAATATGTAGCCTTCCTTATGGATTCATCTAAATTTTGAGGCTCATCAAACTCAATTTTGTCCTTGTATAACTAAGGTAATCCACCTATAAAACATTGAATTTTCATTTTATAAGTTTTAATATACATAACATATCTCAAAAAATACAAGAATTTGTTTGCATACTCATTCATGGTAATTTCTACCAACTTCAACTCACTGAACTCTTTGATTTTATTATCATAGTACCTATTTCCCAAACAAGGTGTTTCTAGAAAAACTTAGATTATTTTCCAAAATTTGCTATCTCCTAAACTTTACATTTATGGAAAAATTCCTCTAACCAAATTTGTTTATATCGGTGAGTAGGTAAAATGTCAAGTTCATAAATTTTTTCCATTTTTTCCATATGAGGTCACATTTACCTCCTCCAAGTTTTCCAAAATCACACTTACAAGTGCCAAATACTGTATTTTGGCATTCTTCTACACCTCAATTACATATCCTTTTGGATTTGGAAAAAATCCACTTATGTTATTTGTGTAGATGGAAAATGACTATGAAATACAAATTTCAACCCCAACAAGGTGTTAATCTATCCATTGGGTGATGGTATTCAAAAGGAAACATTTCCCCTTTTTAGGAAAATTGTAGAAAAATGGGTTGATGCCCCTCTTTTTAAGTCATGTAGTCTCCCTTACTGGCATCAAAATTCTAAATCTTTCATTGAATTATGAGCTAATATACTATTGCTATGACTAAAACCATTTCTTGGGCTCGAGATTTTTTAAATATTATTATGAATTTCATGTTCTGATGGTGTTTCATCCATACTACTGATGTGGTAGGACACATGATTTCCCACATGCTAGTAGGTTCATATATGCCACCACCAAGCGCGTCCATGTCACCAGAAACCCTTCTCGATGTCCACCAAGTCATAGTTGGCTCAAATTATACTTTTCCCTAAAAATTACCTTGTCCAAAGGTTAATCATCGATCTACCCCAAGATTGGTGTATGCCGCTCCTTGTGACTTCCATCGTGAAATATATTCCATTTGTTACATTCAACATTGATGTCATCTAAGCAGTGGTCCATTCTCGGGAATGGTGTAAATTCATCTGTACAACTGTTAGCTTTCAATCATGTCCATTTGCAACAATATTAACTACTCAATGGAAAATAAGGGAGGGTCCCCATGAATTATGTAGATCAATCTGTGTACTTTACAATTTTAAATCTAATCCATTTGTGGCATTTAAACTTGTTCCTACGGTGCATATGATGCCCCTCCCATGAACGATTAGAATTAAATCCCCATGATCGACTAATCAATGTCACCATTTATGCACATTGTAGATTCTATTGCCAAACACACATGCAATAATATAGATATTCCACCTAGTCCATTATGTCACAATGCCAATGAAGTCACTTGGCATTGCTTTGGTATTGTTGTTGGGTATATGTATATTCTTTGCATGTGCATGTGGAGGGGAGGTGAGGGTGTCAACGCTGCATATGGAGATCCATGGTTTTTTTTGGCTATTTAGGGGAATTTTCTAAAAATATGTAACTTAACCTCAGTTAAGGGATTGGAGTATATTTTCTAATCTGGGTTAACGGATTAGGGTATTGGATGTTGTTGAATACCTATATTTTTTATTGTGGGGATTCATAATGATAATGGTAAAAATAGGAGGTGAGGCTCCAAGGTTTGCTCGTTTTCCCGATTAAGGGTTTCTAGGGTAAATATCTATGCTTATGTGTGAATTCTATGGTGTAATCTCTATTTTTCTTAAAAGAATATGTATTCTTTGCTTCTCTGCACAAGTTAAAAACTTACATGTGGTATTAGAGCTCGATTGTGGCATCAAGGGGACTCCTCTGTTGTTGAGGGTTCGATGCAGTTGATATATCTTGGGCCTGTGATAAACATGGGTTCAGTGCGATATTTGCAATGTTGATTTGTGCATCGAAAGAGGATGCAGAGCGGTTCAAGAATTGAGATAAAGAAATTTAGTGGCCATAATTTTGAGCTATGGAAGCTCAAAATGGAGGAACTTCTTGTAGATCGGGAACATCGGATGTTTCTGGATCCAGGTACAAAACCCACTGCAACATCACAATATTATTGGGATGAATTAGAAATAAGGGAAGGGAGTACTTTTTTTACTTTTTCAATGTGAACAATCATTGACAGCTTATTCAATATTATGCAGAGTATGCTATTATCATTATATCAACAATTATAGCTCAATATCACATATCATCATATCATCATCACATAGGAAGAATAGAAAAACACAGTACAGAATATTTTTATGTAGAAATCCAAGTCTTGGGGGAAAAATCATGGAAGCCTTATAATAATAGTTTTCCAACAAGAACTAGAAGGAGGAAACAACCCGCTTATCGTAATGACTTCAATTATCTAGCTACAACCCCCTGACTGATAGGCTACAACTTGAAGGAAGATCCAACTCCCTATTTCTCCGGCTACAACTTAAAGGAGGATACAACCCCCTTTCCTTGCCTCATCCTACCACCCTAATATGCAGATACAAACTATTGAACCATGACCGCACTGATCCTATGGACATGTTAATCAACAATGGTACTACACTACACAAACTATACCACATTGCACAACCATTGCCTCTATTAATCACTACTCACCATCTGATCACTACTCATCAACTGACCATTTTCCACTGTATCACATTGCTCATCAACTTGTACAATCAACTTGTCCAATTAGGTTGTACCAATCGATATTTTTCTCACATCATCTGAATCAGTCAATCTGAGTCTAACCAACTGTACACCAAACTCAGTCCATCTAAGTCAATCCAACTGCTCATTAAACTCATCCACTATGAGTCGGACCAACTGCACATAAGGAAACGTATGTCAATCCTACTCACTTGAACCAACCTATACTAAGATGCTTGTGTACCTCTTCCAAATCAATCATATACTTGTTTTAATCTAATCAAGTGCTCTGACAGTCAACCAAATCTTCTTACTTGGCCTATTTCATCAAGTAAGAGACACATTTAAGCAACCAAGAAACTTCACATACGCTCAACAAAACTTTTTCCAATCACACTCAACTCAATGACATCACAACCAACCTCAATCATAGCTAAGGAATACTTGACAATTAAACAAGATATATCTCAACCAACTAACCTCATTCAAGAAGATACAAGACTTAACCAATTATGACAAACTCAGTCAATCTCATAAACTCTTAGACACAAAAGTATTTTTCACTCCACTCAAATCAAGTCAACAAATCAAACAAATATCAAGCAAATAGTCACTTACAATACAATCAAATGTTGTCATTAATAGTCAATAACAGTTTAGCTCCACTTAGGTCAAATACACAATGATCAACACTTGTCAAACTAGTTTTCAAAGAAAACACTTATGTTGATCAAAGAAATCACTCATAAGATATATTACTTACATGTCAACTTCTCATTCAATACTACACTATACAACAGTCAAGATAAACACCAATATCTATGCCAATAATATCCAAGATAATCATCAAGATCACATCAAGATATATGCCAACATAACCAATACCATAGCCTACAAACATATTCAATGAATTTAAAGAGATATACCAATATAGAGTCTCACATACTAAGATCAAATATGAACTCTATCCATTAGAGAAATGTGTCATCTATTGGACATGCCAGTTACTCTAAGTGGGGGGGGGTGAATTAGTGTGCACAAATTCTATTACTTTTTCACTTTTATTAACAATGAACAACTTATTCAATATTATGCATTATCACATTATTATTATATCATCATCAGCATTATTATTATCATCATATCATCATCACATCAGAAGCATAGCATGAAACAAAGAACATGAGATTTTACGTGGAAACCCAAGTCCTAGGAAAAACCACGGAAGCCTTTGTAATAGTTTTCTAGAAATAACTAGAAGGAGGAAACAACCCCCCTATTACAATGACTTCAGTTCTCCTGCTACAACTAGAAGGAGGCTACAATCCCCTTATTTACAAGCTACAATCTGAAGGAAGCTACCACTCGCTAGTTCTCCAGCTATAACCCCCTTTCCTTTCCCCGTCCCGCCACCCTGATATGAATATAGAAAATGTTGGACCACAACCGCACTGATCCTGTGGACCTGTTAATAAACACATGTACTACGCTACACAATCTGTACAACACTGCACAACCAAATGCACTACTAACCACTACTCATCATCTGATCACTACTCATCAACTGATCACTGTCCACTGCATCACACTGCTCATCAACCTGTACATTGGTACAATCAACTTGTCCAATCAAGTTGTACAAAACAATATATCGCTCACATAAACCGACTCAGTCAATTTGAGTGATCACTAAACTCATTCCACCTGGTTCAAACCAAGTACTCATACAACTCGGCCAATTTGAGTCAAACCAACTCCACATAAGGCAACTTGTGTCAATATTTCTCAACTGAACCAACCTATACCAAGATGCTTGTGTACCTATGCCAAATTAATCATATACTTATGTTAATCTAATCAGGTACTCTGATAGTCAACTAACCCTTCTTATTTGGCATAGTTTATCAAGAGACACATTTCAGCAACCAAGAGACTTCACATATGTTAAACCAAAAAAATTTCGATCACCCTTAACTTAATGACACCACAACCAACCTCAATCACAGTCAAGGAATACTTGACAATTAAACATAATATACCTCAACCAACTAACCTTACCCAAGAAGATAAAACTTAACCAACTATCTCAAACTCATCCAGTCCCATAAACTCTTAGACACAAAAATATTTTTCAATCCACTCAAATCAAGTCAACAAATCAATCAAATATCAAGGAAATAGTCAATTACAATATTGTCAGAAATTGTCATTAATAGTCAATAACAATCGAGATACGATTAGGTAAAAGACACAATGATCAACACTTGTCAAACTACTTTTAAAATAAATCATTTAGGTTGATCAAATAAATATCTCATAAGATCTACTACTTACATGTCAAGTTCTCATTCAATACTACACTTATACAACAATCAATATAAACACCAAGATTTATGCCAACAACATCCACGATAATCATCAAAATCTATATCAAGATCACATCAAGATACATGCCAATATAACCATGACCATAGCCTCCATAACATATTCAATGAATTCAAATATATATACCAATATATAGCCTCACATACTAAGATCAAAGATGAACTCTATCCATTAGAGACATGTGCCATCACAAGAGAAACCTAGAAGCATGAGCCATACCTTTTTGAAGATAATAAGATGAAGAGACAATATACAAACCAAAATAAATTCTATATCATGTAATCACATATCCCTCATAACAATCTTTCCAACGAGCCAAGAATTTTGTAATTCCAATTCCGTATGAGAAAGTTATGTTAATTTTATTGATGATGCCCATAAATTTCTCTGTCACAAAATTTCGCACTTTTATCCAAGAGTTGTGAAATTTATAAGAGAATTGATGATGAACAAATAAAATGTTTGATATTTTATTTATATAGGTTATGGGGAAAATTTATTGCCTTGGGTCGGCATTCAATTCAAAATTACAAATAATTAAATTCTCTTTTGTTTGGTCGGCTCACCCAAAAAGGTGGGGTACACCAACTTCAAAAATTCATATCTCTTCAATTGTAAGGAGTTAGAATATGCTCCACATATCAATGGAAAAGGATTGACAAGTAATATCTTCCTATGATGATTTTATTTCAAAATTATTTGTGTAATACCTTAAATTATTCAATATGTCCAGGACACCAAAGACCCCACACATGAGGGTGCCAAAGACCATACCACCAACTACAAGAGTTTCAAAGTATTCTTCAAATTGTTCTTCAACATATTAAGGCATGTCTGTAGGATAAACCCCCATCTACATCTCAATGTCCATATAACCACAAATAGAACAATAGATTACCATGGTTCAATACCCAAGGCACCACATGCAAGGGCTTCAAGCACTCTTTCAAAGATATCATATAATATTTAAACAAGATACTTTCCATGGACTCCATCACCAACTGATGAGGGAATCATGACCAAATATTCCATCGTATCAAATGTTCTAACAATAATGGGTTACAAACCACCATATGTATGGATTCCAAGACCGAAATCATTTCCAAATGCACCATCAATGATCATATAGTGTCTAAGGGTCATCATGCTTCCATTTATGTGGGTGTCATACCTTTTCATGCATAATGACCATCTCCAAGGGTTCCATGACCCCAACAAGGGATACACAGGCATACAGATCTTCATCAAGAGTTCCAAGTCTTCATCAAGTCATTAATGACCACATCATCACCTTTAAGGGGACAAGGACCAGTAAACAATCAAATGTGGGTCCAAGGGATTCTTCATGGCTTATTCCTTAAGCAAGGGGATTCACAGGCTTCTTCAACCACCTCAACCACCCCAGGAGATATCCAAGGGTGAATATCCATCATGACATCACCTATGGGGTTTTTAGACCCCCTCTTGGGGTACCATGAACTCAATAAACACAAATGACCACTGAAAGGGTCATTTGGACTCTTGAAACTTATTCAACCCACCAATGATACTTTTGGAGGGTATTGGGACATAAGTTGTTGTACTGGGGAGCCATAGAGACAACTGGGGAACCGTAAAACATCTTTGGGGTACTTAAACAATCTACAGGGTGTTTAGGGATTTTGTCATTGTCCCAAGGGATCCAAGGGATTCAAACTTGGGAATGGACAAGATCAAAAGGTTTGCTTAGACACTGACACTTACTAAATTCTTAAGGGATCCTTAATGGGCACCAAGACATGTTGGCATCGATGACTATACACTATTTGAATCAATGACAACTTAATCAACAATATCCCCCTTTGTCATTGATGACAACACCATAAATATTCTTCAAAACATGCTTCCCTTATTCACAACTTTTCTCCTCCTTCGACATAAATGAGAAAGGGAACATTATTTGACCATACTGCTCCCCCTCAAGTCATGCTCACCCTTAAGTCATGGACCCCCTGGCATCAAATTTCTCTTCCTTTCCAACTTTTCTTCTTGTTTTCATTAATGGCAGCAAGATCTTGTTTTGGTAATATTGCTTCTCTTATCAATGATGCTACTTTGGCGGACTTGTATTTTGTTACACGAATACTGCTAGAATGAACTACGATACTCAAATCTGATAATAAAGTACATAAATATTTTTACACATTCTTCCTATCACGGGTCAATAGTCTTCAAAACAATATTTGATTTTTCCTAATATTTTCATCATTTCTGTTTTGATCAATGGTGCACTCCACTAACTTCTTTTCTCCATAATTTAGTAGGTTGATCATTGTTCATATTATTCTATTGAAATTGCTTTCTTATCAAACATTAACAGCTCCTTGCATCCTACAATGTTTTTTGAGATGATCATAACGATAACAATTGTAACATTGAATGTAAAACCCATATTGTTTTTCTTGGCCTGATCTTTTCATGATCTCTGCAATGGATGGCTTTGTGACCATAGTTATTGCACTTGCAACCATAGACATTGAACATCATATCATATCTCTGAGATGTAACTTCTCTTGATTCTTGTTGATCATTGAATCTTTTAAGAATATGTGTATAACTGTTAGTATTTTCTTCCTCTTCCATAGAGTCTTCACTGTTATTCTCTGTCTTCGAATTTGTCTTTAATTGAGTAGTTATTTTTTCTAGGTATTCCTTCACAGAGAGGATCTTCAATTCTTTCTTTTGACATATTTCTCTCTTTTGTTGGAGTTGTCTCATTAGATATTCCTCTATTTTCTTGAATTCTTCTACCTGTTTGTTTAGATCAAGGATATTGTCTTCCATCTATCCTTTTGAATTCTGATCATCCTCATGGGATTGTTGCAGTTGACCTTTGAGTGCATGATTCTACTTTTTGAGTTCTGAGAGGTACTTTTTAAATTCAAAGTTTGTCAGCATACCTTTCGTAACTCTTCCTTCAAGGATTTGATTTCAAGTTCTTGTTTTCTTATGAACTTCTTTTCCAATATCTCTTTAGTCTTGTAGGCACTTTTCTCACTGTATTTATCTTCTAGCTTGCATATTAACTCTTTTTCTTTATCTTCTAGTTGTCTTCTGAGCTTGACAATTTGTTCTTATTGCTTTTCAATTTCTGTGGATGAATTCTCAAGTTTGTCTTTCAAATATTTGGATATGGCTTCTATGATTCTCATAGATTCTTTGACTTGGAGATATTAATTATGGTATGTGTGGTCTTCTCATATTCTTCTTCATTCCTCTTCTCGGATTTGTCCAATTTCTCTTGCAATACCTGGTTTTGTTCACAAATATTTTTCATTTCTTGTGAAACATTGCTAATTTCATTATCTATCATAATATCTCTTATGAGAGAGAAAGGATTTTCATCATAATCTAAAGTATTGTATTCAATAAATTTAGAATAGCTCATATTTTCTATACCTCGTAAACATTTATCTTTAAAAGCATTACAAAAAGAGTGTTAAGGGGACTTGCCTTTATACTTACCTGGATCGTGTACTGACTTTTTGATGTGGTCGGCTCCTCCTTATTATTCTTTATCTAAGTTTAGTTTATTTATTTTGAATGACAATCCTTTAACTGAGTTGCACTTTCCTATTTTCTCCTTTTGGAGACCTGTTAGATATTCAAGCATTAATTCCATAACATCTACTTCTTCTTCTTTATTGGAGCAGTGTTGTTCTAATATAAGCCATAGTTCCTTAGCTGAGATGTGCTGTCGATATTTTCTTCTTTTGGATATTTGTTAGGCCTTCAAGGATGGCTTCCATAGCCATGGATTCTTTTTTCTTTTCTTCCTTATGAGTTGTTGTTTTCACTTTCTTTGGAGGTGTATATCTAGTAATAACTGACTTCCATACACCAATTTCCTCAAGATAATTCTCCATTGTCATTTTCTAGATCAAGTAATAATTTACTCATAGTTCAATGGAACTTCATTCATTGAGAACCCCATGGTGTGTCAAGGATCTAATTCAAGGTAGTAAGGTTTTTCGGTAAGGACCTGCTATGTTATGAATTTTCGGACACACTAGTTACACTAAGAGGTGGGGACAGGGGGCAGGTGAATCAGTGTGCACAAATTCTATTACTTTTTCACTTATATTAGAAATCAAAAACTTATTCAATATTATGCATTATCACATTATCATTATATCATCATCAACATTACTATTATCATCATATCATCATCACATCAGAAACATAGCATGAAAAAAAGAACACCAAATTTTAAGTGGAAACCCAAGTCCTGGGGGGAAACCACAGACGCCTTTATAATAGTTTTCGAGAAATAAATGGAAGGAGAAAAACCCCCTTATTACAATGACTTCAGTTCTCAAGCTACGACTGGAAGGAGGCTACAACCCACTGATTTATAGTCTACAACATGAAGGAAGCTACCACTCCCTAGTTCTTCAGCTACAACTGGAAGGAGGCTACAACCCCATTTCCTTTCCTTGTTTTTTCCACCCTAATATGAAGATAGAAACTATTGAAACACAACTGCATTGATCCTACAAACCTGTTAATCAACACTTGTACTACACTACACAATCTGTACCACACTACACAACCACTTCCACTACTAACCATTGCTCATCATCTGATCACTACTCATCAACTAATCACTGCCCCCTATATCACACTGATCACCAACCTATACAATCAACCTATCCAATCAAGTTGTACCAATCAATATATTGCCCACATCAACCGACTCAGTCAATCTGAGTCTACACACTAAACATCATCCACCTGCGTCAACCAACTACTCATACAACTCGGCCAATCTAAGTCAAACCAATTGCATATAAGGAAACTTGTGCCAATCTTTCTCAACTAAACCAACCTGTACCAAGATTCTTGTGTACCTGTTCCAATACAATCATATACTTGTGTTAATATAATCAAGATCTATGATAGTCAACCAACACTTCTTACTTGGCATAGTTCATCAAAAGACACATTTGAGCAACCAAGAGACTTCACATATGTTAAACCAAACTTTGTCCAATCATACTTAACTCAATGAAACCACAACCAACCTCAATCACAGTCAAGGAATACTTGGCAATTAAACATGATATACCTCCACCAACTAACCTCAACCAAGAATATAATACTTAACCATCTATGTCAAACTCATCAAGTCTCATAAACTCTTAGACACAAAAAAAAATCACTCCACTCGAATCAACTCAACAAATCAATCAAATATCAAGCAAATAATCAATTACAATAACAATCCAGCTATGCTTAGGTCAAAGACACAATGATCAATACTTTTCAAACTAGTTTTAAAAGAAAGCATTTAGGTTGATCAAAGAAATATATTACAAGATCTAGTACGTACATGACAACTTCTCATTCATTACTACACTTATACAATAATCAAGAAAAACACCTAGATCTATTCCAACAAAATCCAAGATAATTATCAAGATATATATCAATATCACATCAATATATATGCCGAGATAACCATCACCATAGCCTCCATACCATATTCAATGGCTTCACTGAAATATATGAATATATAGCCTCACATACTAATATCAAATATGAACTCTATCGATTAGAGACATGTGTCATCACAAGAGAAACCTAGAAGCATGAGCCATACCTTTTTGAATATCATAAGATGAAAAAGTAGTAGACAAAAAAAAAAATTCTAGATCATTTCATCGCATAGCCCTCATAATAATATTTCCAACGAGCTAAGAATTTTGTAATTCTGATTCCATAAGAGAAAGTCATGTCAATTTTAGTGATGATGCCCAATGTTACCACCTAAATTGTACTTAGTGGTTTTTATCAAGTGAGCCTGGTGAACTAGACAAAGATGATTTGTTTGGACTTCAAAAGACCTTCAGAAGTGCTTCTGGAAAGTGCTTGTTGTACTATATCACATGTTCATACCCCATGGGGGTGTTGTAATAATATGTTCTAGTATGATAGTGTCTGTAAAAAACTTGGTCTCTTAGACTTTATTTGTCAATCCGATCAGCCCAGGGTGTTTTTTCCCTTGGTTATTATTGGTTGTTGAATAATCGACTGATAATTTCTAAGTTTTTCACTCAATACCTCCAAAGTTGGGGTGGTCGGCTTGGCATTTAGGCCTATTGAGGTTATTAGATTCTATGTGTCAATGTATAAACATGCTAGGAATCATGGTCTAGTCATATGAACATGTCTAAGTCCCCCTAGGTTTTTAATTTTTTTTATGTTTTTTAAGTTTTTAAAATTTTAATTTTTCCACAAAAACTTAGGCTATTTATTAATAGTCTAATTGGAAAAATTGGTTTTGTAATAAAAGTGGGCCAAATAATCAGTTTCAATCATGGGGGTGCTCATTTTCAAGCTTAGATCACCATGTAAACCCATAGACCCACTTTTGCTAAGTTTTGAGTGATTTTCCATCACTCAGGTCAGAAAACCCCAAAAAATCAATTATTGATTATTTTAATGGATAAATTGATGAATAATGGAGCAAATCCAAAATCCTAGATTAATGGATTCTCAACCAATTCGATTGAAATTAGTCTCATCGGCACTAGATTAATCAAATATTGCAATTCCTTGACCGAAGGAGCTAATTAGGGCAGATCCAGAGTTGAACTTCAGCCTCCTTTATGGGGAATTGTGCCCTCACTCTCTCCTCCACACGTGTGGGCTCTTTTGGAATCTCTCTGGTTGATGATTCAGTCAGCAGGTTGATGTGTCAGCTCAGTTAGACCTCTGATTGACCATTAGACTCAGTGGAAGCTTAGTTTAGCTTCAGATCAGGAATTGATGGACTCTCCTTCAGCTGCAGTTGTCTGTCTCCTTGGGATTTGCGCCCCCTCTGGGCTGGGGTTTCAATTCTTTGTATAAATAAAGCATGGCTGCCTCCTTTCCGAGTTAGTGAGAGTTGTATTGAGGAGATATTGTTGTTGTAATACTATGTAATATCTTTTGCTATTGGAATAAAGTGAATCTTTGGAGGCCAAAATGGTGTAATGTTCTTATGTGTGTGGAATTAACATTGTCTTGCATCTTTTGTTGTTACCGGTGTCTTTCTCTCAATTTCTGCATCTGAATCTTGTCTGGCTTGAATCATTCGGATAAATCAATAGGAGTATAGTTGGGAAAGTAAGATTAATTGTTTTTCAATATCTCATAGCATATATGTTTGAAGATTCAGATTATACATGTTTAAATAAGTTTATTTGCATTTAATCCCTCTCTTTTTTCATATATCTCTATCCGGATCTCATAAGGTTTTTGTCCAAGATTGTTTGTTAGTTTTTAGGTAGCAGGGGTTGTATCAACTATGGATTTATCTTGAATCCACTGGGAATCTGACTGTTTTGTGAAGGCATTGTCCCTCGGCATTCCACTAACTATTATTTTTTGCAAATCCATTCCAGCAACAAGCGCTCTTCTTTTCCTCTTCCTCCTTCAATTTTTTTCTAAAATCAGTCCGGTTACTTGTTTTGCATATTTAAATTGTTTAGATCTATAAATTTAAGAATTCATTTTACATATATATTTCTGCCTTAAATCTCATAAACTAGATCTCTTTCCTAAAGAAATTTTACAAGCATTCTAGATCTAGTTTTAGGGAAAATTGTCATTTTTCAAGGCTGTGAAAGTAGATCTAAAGCTTGTTGAATGCATGGTTGTTTCTTTAGAATCTAAAAATTTATATTCAACAATTTAATTTCTTCATATTTTCTTCCCAAAAATCAGGCCAATATCCCAAGGGAAGCTTGCTTTCCTTGGTTCTTTTTCCGCTTCTTTAAAAACTAGTTTTAACTTAGAATTTTTGGGTAAAAAGTGTGTTCATCCAAAAATACTTTCAAAGTACTTTTGGGAATATTTAACTATGATAATATTTCTATTTTTTAGTATTTATAACATAAAATAGGAGGAGGTGCTGTCTGGAAATCATTTTTGGACCATTTGAAACCCCCTAGGGGGTCTCCGTCTTCACAAAATTTCAAAATTTCAAAATTTGTAAACCTTTGGTATCATTCCATATAAGGAACAAGTGGATTAATTTTATTTTTCTAATATTTTAATTTCTGCTAATAAAAGGAAAAATCTCTTCAAATAGGCTCTTTCGAGCCTATTCACCATCTCCCTGGGGGGATTCGCGTCCGTGTCATTTTTTACATTTTTTCATCTTTTTTCAATCTAGTGTAGTTATAATATGTAGGGGTAGTATATTTTGACTTATAATCATTGTCATATTCCATAATTGGTGGTTTCAAAGTAATTTTAATACTTACCCCACGAGCCTCCTTTTGAGCCGAAAGGTGAAGAAAGGGTCGTGGTAGTCTAATTAGAAAATTGTGGTTTGCTTATTTGTTTATGCTTCATATGATATCATTAATTGTTTTAATAATCATAATAAAATTAACCCCTCCTTGATTCCCCGATTGAGGTCCACTTGGAGCAAAAGAGGTTCCTCGAGGGTTTTCTTTTCAATAAGAACACCTCTTTTAAAATTTACTAAAAATAACAAAGACTCTTAGTGTGTCTTCTCTGTACTTGGTTGTGTATCATTCGATCAGTCAAGCTGCATCAAAAGCACTAGAGTGACTAGATTAATTAGTCTTCACCTCCCAAATTGACAAACCATCAGGCGAACATCCAACGCCTCGAACGAACTGTAAACGATGGAAAAATACCCAAAGGAGTGGGAACAAATGGAAAGTGACCTCAAGGGGTCAATCTCTGTCACACCCCCATGGGTGTGTTATGAACATATTCTTTGAGACTCCGTTCCAGCCCACAAAAACCTTGCGGCTAGCCATGAAAGTTCACTTTTGGACATACTCCAAGTACCCCTCAGGTATATCTGGAGTCCCCTTTTTCTCCTAATTTAATTCATTCAAATTCCACATTAATTTAAAATATACAAAGAGACATTTGTAAAACATTGTTTCAAGCACATGCAAGCACATTATTTTCTCTGTTGACTCCATTAAGGCACTGTTGATTTATTTGATCAATTCTTTTGATTATATATATATTGAGTGTCATTACTGTGCTTATCTACTTTAAATCTTGCATCCTATTATCTTTTGTTTCCACTGCTTAATTTCAAAAAACTCCTAAACAACTTAATCGATATAACACCATCACACTAAGTAATTAGCCTTAGTAATTTAATAGGGTCTACCCCCTTCGCTTCATTAGGAGTTATCCTGAACGAAGGAGTCAAGAACAAGGTGACAACCTTGACTTGAGACTTTCCCCCAAGGACACACTATTATAGCTGATTTCACCACTCCAGGTGAATCACACTTTGTATGGCCTACCACTGTCCCGCTACAAACTCCTTAGACCCCATGGACCATTTTTTGTCCTTTGATGTTTCCTTGATCATCCCTAAAAACATGTGAAAAATTATACACGCGACTTTTAAACCTATAAGCACGTATATACGCGGATTTGACCACTAAAACCGCATACATCTAGATGTGTGCATAATCCAAATCCTTTTGGAGTTTTCCTTGACATGGATCCAACTCATTTGACTCCTGGCCTTCCCTATTCCTTGAGATTTCTCAGATTCGACCTTTCATTACCCCTTTGGAAGCTATATAAGGAACCCCTTGGTACATTGAAGGAAAGAAGAGAAAATTGAGAGCAAAGAAACTATAGTCCATTGTTGACGGAACTTATGCTTGAGTCTGCATCCCTTTGTCCCTTGGAGCACTAGTGTGTTCTTCCCAAGCTTGCCTTTTGTTCGTGAGCTTGCTATCGAGAGATGGAGGATTGAGGTGGTGGAGGCCCAAGTGGGGGATTCAGTTTCTCTGGTTTGCAGATGTGCCGTCAGAGGTTGTATCTTGTAATCTCTGATTTATATTAATAGAAATATCTTTTCCTATCCAATAATGTGTGTTTGAATGAATATTTTATCCATGGGATTATGTCAAATTATTATACATTATTGATTATATATGCTAGAATAGATCTAACACCATGATATATAGAATGCTTGTATTGTTTACTTGTTGTTGAGGAAGTAATCTATCAATTCAAGCTGAAGATTGGAAAGCTCAACGGGGATCTACTTCAACCATCTGGAATAAGGTACAAGGTCTGATCCTTTAGTGTTAGACATTTAATTTCTATTGCATATTGGAAAGGATTGATTTTTGGAGTCAAGCTTTCTGTTGCGGTACCCCAAGCCATAGGAATTTCTCTCCGTAACAAAATTGGCGACTCCACTGGGGAGTTCCTAGTAGTTGTCCTTTGGGGGTTGTTTTATCGAAATTCAATGAATTTGAATTGCTCTTTCTCTCTTGTTTCTGTGTCAGGCTGGGGGGCATGTATGCCTGGTAGTGTCTGATTGGTGTGAAGTTTGTCTCAGCCTGTATGTTTGCCTTGAGTTTATGCACCTTTCTTCCTGTACGTGAGTTTTTAACTCACAGTCGCGTATACGCGTGGGTTTCTCTGCGATTTCCGCGTATACACATGGGTTTACTGCGAACAGTCGTGTATGCCCTTGCTTTTGCCTTTTTGTGGGAGTTAATTGGTTGTTGGGTGAATTCTGATATTTGCTGAGTCTCCTTTGGCACTGCCTGAGTCTGTTTAGACCTCTGTTTCTGACCAGGAACGTTTTTTTTTAGGCTAAATTTTTTTAAGAAGGTTCTGGTCATGGCATTTTCAATTTTTTGTTTGAGATTAGTGCATTAGAGGTATTTTACCTTAGTGCTTTGCTTGAGTGTTGTTTGTGTGTGCTTGCAGAGTCTAGGGCTTGTAGAATCATTCTTTTGCTTTTTCCATCTCATTTTATTTCAAAAAATCCCAAAACATTTGCTTATCATCATGCATTGCATTTTGCATCTTTGCATTGTACTTGCATTAGATTTGCTTTGGAGTACTAGTTAGGACTTCATATAGGAAAGTTTGCATTCATCATTTGAAGAAAAATTGTGCATTTCACATAGTAGCATACCCTGTTTTCATGGACACAATGCATTTGCATTGATCGTTAGGTGTGCATTTTACTTCATGTTGCATCATAACACCATTAGTTGCACGGTCATATCCATTTTTTGATTAATAAAGCCAATTAAAATCAATGCTAAATTAAAATGAATTACACTCTTTTCTTTTCTAGGGTGCACAAACAAGCTTAGGTTTTAGGATCTTGGAATACTTCATTGTAAGTTAATTCTCCAAGATCACTAAACAACAACATGTATGTGTCTGTCCAGGTGAGTGTGTGAAATCCTTGGTATAACCAGTGTTTCTTAGGATCCTCCTCTCAAAAGGGAGTTAAGCACGAGGTAATGTGAGCGATTAGTGATTGGGATGACCCCCACATAACTGAGTAGCACCGGAGATATTTCTAGGATTGTATTCGTATCTGGGGGCTCTTTTGAGAGTTTCGAGCTTTGCTACCCTGCCCATACGGTCAATCCCACCTGCAACTGTCCGCCTGAGCATTGATTATATTGAGGTGACCTTAGTGGCCCTACACAGGATATCGAGGGGGTACTTTGCAGGGGTTATTCTGCGGGTGTCCCGGCCAGGTTGGGGTTGGACAGCACAGTCACTTTACGCGTTGAATATGAGGGCCACAATAATTGGTTACGTACCTCCACTTGTTGT
Organism: Pseudotsuga menziesii; assembly: GCA_001517045.1. Taxonomy (NCBI): domain Eukaryota; kingdom Viridiplantae; phylum Streptophyta; class Pinopsida; order Pinales; family Pinaceae; genus Pseudotsuga; species Pseudotsuga menziesii. The sequence continues at coordinate 116,429 of LPNX010243944.1, forward strand.
GTATGGGAGTCTCAAGCCTCTCCTAGGCAAGACATACCTGCTTCATTCGGGAGCTCATTTATCCAGCCCTTGTTTGCCTGCATTTGGCTTTAGATTTTATTAGTGATTGCTCTGTGCATGATAGTTGGCCTAGGGTTTACGTAAATAGAGAGTCTTTTCTATTTTTTTTGAGTCATTGTGGATTTGGGTGCGGCTCCTCGCTATTCTCATCGTTTAGTAGGACTTACGCCTTCTACTTCTCCTCCTCCTTTGGGAGAGAGACCTAGACAGTCCAGGCAGACTATTTCGCACATTTATTCACACACCATGGGAGACCATTTAGAAGGTATTCCTGAACCACCTTCTCCCATTCGTGTAGACGATGGGGATTTTACTCCTACTTACGATCCTTCACCCGACTTGGCTGAGTTAGGTCCCATGATTTCAGAGATAGGAACCATGCACGATAGACCTACTCACTCTAGGGTTGATTCCCCATTGACGCGTTACCGATATGGAATTTCGGAGGACGCCGAGACTCATTTTGAACCCACCAGCACTAGCCACGGTAGTTATGCTATGTTTGGTTTCCCTACACATGATTTGGCATTTCATGTCGAATCCGACTTGAAGCCTAACACTATGCCTGGGGGCACTCTCATTCCTTACCATGCGGAGAGGTTTGGCAGCACTAGTCACATTGCACCTTCCATCCGAGTGGTGGAAGTTACATCACATATCCCGCCTAGGTCTAGAGTTAACGATCCAATTAGAATACCAGATCCAATAGGGGTGACGATAGGCGGTAGCATGTACATTATTGCTCATATTCCTTCATCCTCGGTCCCTAGTTCTTCAAATGTACATCCTCCCCCTTATTTGTGTGGTCCTTAGAGCAGGCACATGGCTACAAGTCAGGTCCGTACTGCAGTTACTAGACCAATTGTGTCTCAGGTTTACATACCGCCCGTTGCTTTAGAAGGCTATGTTCATACTTCTAGAGGTCATGTTACTAATTTCGGGGCGTATATCCCTACTTCCGGAGCGTATCCTCCTACTTACGGAGTGTCTCATGGGGCATCGCATGTGATGACTTATGGACCCTATTATGGGATGCAGTATGGATAGGGTTCTTCACCTTATGGAGGCAGGTATCAACAACCTACGTACTCTCCTAATTATGGCTTTGTAGCTCCTACTAGTCAAGGTCCACCACACTATGGTGCTTCCACGCCACCCTATACGGGTCATACGGGAGGAGGAAACTATGGCCAAGGCCATGGTGGTAATCAGCCCTATATGAATCAGAGAGCAGTCCATCGACCTCATCATTCTAGGCTCCCTTTCCTCGCGATGCTCAATCTTCCTAACTTATCGAGATTGACAAACGATCCTGTGGCTCATGACCCAACTTGGCCGGCTATCCTTACCAAGCTTCCTTTGGACATACCTAAGTTCGAGGGAAAACCAGGAGAATATCTGAGCAAACATGTTACTACGTTTCACCTATGGTGCTCTTCGAATTCCTTACATTAGGACTTAGTCCGTTTGAAACTATTTCAACGCACCCTTATAGGGCCTACCGCGAAGTGGTATATAGAGTTACCTAGGGGAGCTTTCTCTTTGTTCGATGACCTTGCAATGACTTTTCTTAATCACTTCCAGCTACCAATGCGTTATGACGTTGATACTGAACTCTTGTCGACATTTCAGCAAGATAAAGCCACACATATCTCTGATCATATTCAAGAGTGGTGTAGACGGAAGAGCTTAATTAAATCTTTTATACTGCCGAAGTTCCTCCTTGAGTGGTTCATCAAGTTGTTATTGCCATATATAGCGAAGGATGTTTCCACATCCAGAGTGCAAAATGAGGAACAAGCGATTTTTAGGGCACAGGAACTGGACTTTATTTATGCTCAGTCCGGTTTGTTGTGTGAGATTATTCCCAATGCTCCTCGTTCCAGTTTCGATCCCAAAGTCAAACCTGGACCACATGCCGATGGCATTGTGGGTTGTGCAAGTGCGAAACCTATAGATTCAGTTGCAAAACAAGTTATTCAATTGTCAATCAACCAATCTACTTTGGGACAAGCTACGGCTTCGTCTCAACCTGCCCAAATGACGAGTGTACTTTCTGTGCAATCGTCAGACCAGAAGGGTAACCAGCAGCCTGGACGGAATAGAAAAAAGGGTAAAAATAATCGAAAGGGTGGGAATAAGAATGAGAATGATAACAATAATGAAGATAATGTCCGAAATGATAGGGGGGACAAGCAAGCTAAACGTAAGGTTAAGTTTCCTTACAAGTTGTGTAAGGACGATCACCTCACTTACTTGTTCCCTCGTATTGATGAAGCTTCGAGATTCTTGGCACAGGGCCCAGCTATGCTAACTAACCCTTTACCGCATAATCAAAATATGAACTCGAAGTCCCATGACCAATCTGATGATGATCATGATCCGCCAGAGGGTAGTGGTCGTGGGTGCATTAACATGGCCCGTGCTGCGAAAGTTGTGACCCATGCGAAAGATTATGGTTCATCACAACCCAGCCCAGGCAAAGAGCCTGATCCACCAGGGTCCCCTTTGTGCATTGAGAAACCTATCGATAAACCTGAGACTGTACCTTGCATTCCTAAGGGAGTCCTTAAGCGTTCAGGGCATAATCCAAATGCCCGAGCCACCCAGAATTATTCAGTTGTTGAGGATTTGGGCCACACTCCTTGTGCGATGTCTGCATTGGAAGTGCTTCAGAGTTGTCCTTCGCAAAGGAAGGCATTGCTTTCTGCCCTTGGTGTGAACAACGATGATTCTTCCTCTGTGATAAAATTTGAAGCTGCAAGACTTCAGCCTCGCTTGCCCTACTATGTGTCTCTTTTGGTTCACGTAGAATGTCTTAATATGACCGTCAAATGCACTATGATTGACGAGGGCGTTGTTGCTTCTGTGATGTCTTTGTCTTGTTGGTAGGGTCTGGGTTCTCCTGAACCGTCTAAATCAGCGACTATTTTAACTGCTTTTGATGGGATATGGTTTAGGCCACAGGACATCCTTCCTTCCCTTAAAGTTTGTTTGGGAGGTAAGACCATTGCGGTAGAGTTCGAGGTGGTTGATGCGCCTCTTGACTATAATCTCTTGCTGGGTAGGAATTGGATGTACAGTATGCAAGCCGTTGCTTCTTCCTTTTTCTGCGTTGTATGCTTTCCACATAATGGGAAGATCATAACGATTGATCAAATGACATTCAAGAATCCATCTGTTACCGCATCTTTGGGAGCTTCTATCCCAATCGTTGAGCACTCTCAACCAGAAACTAGGAGTGTGCATGTAGGCATGTATCCATCCCTCATGGGAATCTTTATTTGTCCTACACCGATCCTCATGATAGGATCTAGTTTCGATTAGGCTTCAACATCTATGACATTGGTGTCTTTTCGCACGAGTCATATGGAAGATCCTTGGATTCTTCCTACACCAAGTACTTCGAGTGAGCGCATCGAGATGAACGTACCGTTGCCTGCAGCTATGATAGCTTATCAAGCTAATCTCAAGTGTGTTTCAGAGCTGAGTCCTTCCTCTTCATGGATGGAGGAGGAGGACCCTTATGTGCTACTGGCATGGGCAGTATAGTCTTCTCACGCACATGACTACCTTGATACGGTTTTTCCTTCAGATGAGGCGATTATTGAGGCTATGTCAGGAGTTGAGCCACCATGGGAGGAACTCCATCATAGATCGTACTTTCTTCCAGAGCTTGACCGCTTGGAGCATGAGGATTTTAGGGCAGTTCTTAGTCAAAGAGTTGGTAGTCCTGTGGTTCCATTAAGCTCTCCTGGTCCAATGGCTGATGGAAACATGGCGAACATATCTTCAACGATTCCTATCAACATCTGTCACATTCCTGTCATGATAGAGAATGTCTATATTGGGTCGGAATGTTCCCATGCTGAGATTCTGGAATACACCGAGCTATTTAAGGAATTCCATGATATTTTTTCTTGGTCTTATGACAAGATGCCAAGTATTGACCCTCGTATTGTCGAGCACGAGATTAAGACTTACCCCAACGCTAAGCCTGTTCGACAACATTTACGTGTGGTGAATCCTAGGAAAGCACCCGCGATTAAGGCAAAGATAGAGAAGCAATTGAAAGCCAGTTTCATCTATCCCATTCCCTTGACGGAGTGGGTTTCAAACCTCGTTCTGGTTGATAAGAAGCAGGGAGCGATCCGCATATGTACTGATTTCCGTGATTTGTATCATGGATGTCCTAAGAACAACTTCCCCACACTATTTATAGATTATATTTTGGATGAGTGGGCGGGTAGCGAGGTGTTCTCCTTTATGGATGGCTTTTCTGGATTTAATCAGATACAAATTAAACTTGAGGACCAACATAAGACTGCATTTATTTATCCTTGGGGAACGTTTGCATATCGGAAAATGCCTTTCGGCCTTAAAAACGTCGGAGTTACATTTCAGCAGGCAATGACCTTGATCTTCAACGATCTCAAGTCAATTATCGAGGTATTTTTGGATGACCTTGCTGCTCATTCTCGCATGAGAATTCGTCATCCCTATAACTTGATATTGGTACTCGAAAGGTTCCGACACTATTCGGTTAGATTAAATCCTCACAAGTGCATCTTTTGTGTGAAGTCGAGGCATTTGTTAGGATTCATCGTTTCCAAAGAGGGTATAAGATTCGACCCTTTGAAGGTTGAGGCAATACTTCAGTTGTCTCCCCTGAAGAATATTCATCATCTTCAGTGTTTGCAAGGCATGGCAAACTTCCTACGAATATTTGTTGTCAACTTTGCCAATTTGATTAGAGGCTTCATGCGTCTCTTGAAGAAGGACACCCCCTTTTATTGGGATGCGCGAGCCCAGGAGTCCTTTGATGCACTAAAGCAATCCCTAGCATCGGCCTCGGTGATTAGTCCCCCGGATTATAGCCGTGATTTTCTATTATATGTGGCTACGTCCTTAGAGACGATTGGTATGGTCTTGGTTCAAGAGGATGAGGAGCTCCAAGAGCATGTCATATATTATTTGAGCCAAAATGTTATTGACATTGAGATTCGTTATTCTCATGTCGAGAAGCTTGCTTTAGCTACCGTACATGTGGTTCAGCAGTTGAGACATTATATTCTCCTTCGCCATACCTTGGTTGTGGCCCATGTCAATTCGTTTCAATTCGTCCTCACCCGAAGGATGATTGGGGAGAAAATAAATAGATAGTCATTCTGCAAGAATTCGATCTCGAGTTTGTTTCGGCAAAGTCGAAGAAGTCTTTAATTTTTGCAGAGCTTATATTGGATTTCTTGAGCAAGGCCAAGGAGTTGGTTTGTGAAGATACGCTTGTCGATGAACACATATTTTTAATCTCAACGTTAGACCCATGGTATGGGGATATCATAATATATTTACAAACACTAAAGACCCCTACTCACCTCTCACAAGATGAATGACGACGATTACGTCACGTCTCTAAGAACTACATCATAGTGGATAATACTTTGTACCACCGTGGGGTAGATTCCATTTTACGACATTGTTTAACTCATGAAGAGGCTGAGGTAGTGCTAAATGATTTCCATGGAGGGGCGTGTGGTGGTCATTTATCTGGGCTTTCTACAGCTCAAAATATTTTGAGAGCTGGATATTTTTGGTCGTCGATCTTTAAGGATTGTGTTGATGCGTTCAATAGGTGCCACCCTTGCTAGGTGTTCGCACATAATATGTGCTCGAAACCTGCCCCGTTACATCCCATTATCACCGCTGGTCCCTTCACTAAGTGGGGGCTTGATTTTATGGATTGCAACCCAGCTTCGGCTGGGGGGCACCATCATAATTTAGTGGTTGTTGATTATTTCATGAAATGGGATGAGCCTATGCCTACAGTAAAATCCGACGGTGAGACAGCTGCTCACTTTGTGTTCAACCAAATTATTACTCGGTTCGGGATTCCGAAAGAGCTTGTCACTGACCATGGCTCGCACTTTTAGAACTGTATGATAGAAGAGTTGGCATCCAAGTTAGAGTATAAGCAAGAGCATTCCTCTTCTTAGTACCCCCAAGTGAATGGACAGGTAGAGGTAGTGAATAAATCACTCAAATCCATTCTCCAACGAACCATCACACAAAGCAAGAATAATTGGCACATTATGTTATATCTTGCTTTGTGGGCATATCGAACTGTTGTTAAGACTGCCACCATTTTTTCTCCATATCAGCTTGTACAAGGAGTGGAGTCGATATTTCCAGTTGAATGCGAAATTCCTTCGTTGAAGCTAGTTGTAGAACTCTTACCGGACACTTCCCCATTGGAGGAGCATTTGGTTCACCTTGAGCAACTTGATGAGCAGCGTTGGGATGCCTTGGTGGCTCTAGAAGTCAATAAACATCACGTAAAGGTCCAGTACCATAAATATGTCCATCCAAGGAGGTTTAGTGAAGGAGACTTGGTCCTTTTGTGGGATCAACCGAAAGAACCCTTGGGGGAAAGGAAATTTAATCCTATGTGGCATGGTCCTTACATGGTCAAGTGTGTGTTAGAGAAGGGTGCGTATGAGTTGGTGGATTACAAAGGAACGGCCTTGGCGGAGCCTAGAAATGGGCTATATCTCGAGAAATACTATGTATAATCTTCAGCCAAGGCTGCTTATTGTATATTATTGTAAATATTTGCATAGTTAGGTCTTTTTATTATCGTGCTCGGGTTTGTGATTAGTTTCCGTTTATTTTGGCAGATGTCAATGGAATCTTCCACCTACATAGGATTCATGGATGGTGCAATCTGTCACATTCAACACTCAGCCTCTGCTGCTTGGGTGATTTATACTCCTTTGGGTCAGGTACTGTCTTCAGGATGCGTATGTCTATGGCCATCTTCCAACAATGTTGCTGAATACAGCACGATTATTGAGCTTTTACGGGATGCCATTTTACATGGTGTTCTATCTCTTGAGGTACGTCTTGATTCGAAGTTAGTAGTGTCACAACTCAATGGTTTGTACCATGTTAGAGATCCGACGTTATTGAGAAGATTCTTACGTGTGAGATTGTTAGAACGGAAATTTGACAATATAACATATATACATATTCCAAGAAATAATAATCAAGTTGCTGACTCATATGCTAACTACGTTTTAGATTGGCATTTGTTTCATTCACAATAAATTAATCACAAACACAAATTTTACACATGTAAATAAATAAATTGATCACCATAAAACTTTTTATATATACATAAAAAATGTGATAATACATAGTGTCATGATACAAAATTGGGGCTTTCAATCCAACATCATATAATACACGGTCGTACAAAATGTATACACTCCCAAGTGTCTAATCCTGTGGAGGAGGAGGAGGGTTGTGATCATGGAAGGTCACTGCGACTCTAGCTAGCCATCGGAATAAACGCACCCATGCACGTGGTACACCCACCACCTACTGCTGCATAGCCTCAGGCAAGTCCTCGACTTGTGCCATGGTAACTCTATGTGTCAATCTCACAAAGTTGGTATGAATGCTCTAGAGCATTTGCTCTGCATCCACACTCGTGATGTCATCTCCTCTTCCCCTCCATCTATGACGAGGGAAGCCCTCTGGCCGCCGTGGTCCCACATCTGCACACAAATGGTAGATTTCACTATGTATCATCACCCAAAAATATGTCTTTTTGATTCCATATAATCAAGAAATACAAAAAAATTAAATAACTCAAAATTTAAAAAGAGCGGGTTGAGATTCATTACCTATATCTCCATATGCCGATCCTGGTGGTAACGGCATGTCCGGGTCCCCCCGAAAATCTATCCCTGCATAGGGGTAGTCATCGATGGCAACTATATGTCATCGCCACCACAGAAAGAACTCAACTGGATATGGGTTGGCCACCCTACCACCCCCTAGTATGTGCATAGCATCTACCCAACGCCATTGGGCCAGATCTCGAACACCGTGAAGAGGAACGTCCACTCTGGGGCTCAATCCTGGAACACGCTCGAAGAAAAATGTGCTCAAAATACTATTGAACCCAAACTTCTGCACTCTGCTTGCCTTACACTCACTGAGCTGATGTTTCATGTTGCTCAGTAGTGTAGTGCTCCAGTCATAGATTGTGGGTCTCATGCACTCCACTACATAGAACATCAGAGGCCGCGAGGCCTGGTGGAGTGATGCCAATCCTGCTACCCTTCCCAGTGTTAATAATATGGCCTTTAGGCCCAACACCTATATAGCGTTGGTAGGGACCTGACTCCCCACCTTCTCTGTGTCTGGATAATAGTACACAGCAATGTACTCGTCGATAGTCAGGCCACCTCCTGGCCCACCACAGGAACGAAGGTTCACCACTTCCCCTCGTCTAGAAAGCCCAGTAATGAAGTATATGTCCTTCACCTCTATAGTGAAGGACATCCCATCTATATGGAAGGACTCCGAGTCTGGATCCCAGTATTCCACCCGCATCTATAATAGTCTTGGTTTGGCCCTCAAACCACCAAGAAACCAAAACTTGTAGAGTCCGCATGCACGTAGAGCTTGTTGAGCCATTAAATCATCCCTTATTGCTTCCTCTACTTCACCATGCTCATGCTCTCTCCACTCTAGGACCATCCTACACAAGAAATTGCAAATTTTCCCATCAGTTTATTGAAAAAACCATATGCGCGGCCTCATATGCGACTGTTTTCAAAACAGCCGCATATGTATGCGGGTTTGAGGCCATTTTCCACGTATATACAGCCCTATATGCAGAAAAAACCTCGATTTTTGTGTGGGCCGCAGTGCCTATTTTGGGTTGGCCTAGAAACCTTATTTGACCATTGAAATTCATAAAAGTTATATCAAAATGAAAGAGGAGAGCATGAGTAAATACCTGGAAGAAATGGTAGTGGATTCTGCTGGCTGGATCTCCTAGAATTCGCTGTTGAAAGTCGGAGCTCAAATGGGTAAAAGTTTCAAATGATTTATAATATTTTTGAATTGTTTACTATTTATAGAAATTTTTCAAATATTTAAAAAATTTTACCCCCTTTCCTATAGTTTCAACATTTTCTAACCATTTTGGACCGTTTTTGACATAATTTGTAATGTAGAGGACCTTTTTCAGTGTCGTTTCAGCCATTGGATTGATCCATTCGTGCTTATCTCAGGTATCATGTCTAAACTAGCATATAGGTTAGGTTTCATCATCATTTGTATTTTGCATAACCTTATGACCATCTCATCATGACCTTAGGTACAAACCCACTCTATTATGTCACAGAACCTTCTTGCAGATTTAGAAGTGGCATGATATGAGTGGTAGAGCTTCACCTTACATGGGTACCCTAGTTAGGGCCTTATTTGCATTTGGTGCCCATGCTGATGTTTTCTCCTTTAGGGTGTGGGAGTCCGTTGTATAGTACTACCATGATATTTCGCAAGAGCCTCATACTCCTCTTGATCTTTTACTGGCCTATTTCCCTCAGGACTCCCTCATGTCAAGTTGTGAATGCATTATCATGAGCTTTTCCTGCCTTATTGAGCTTTATGCCGGCTTCCCTCACATTGTGTTTCCACCATATAGCCCGAGCTTGTCTCATGTCTAGCCATGCAGAGCCATTTTTTATATCCTTTGCAGCTTGATTTCCTTTTTTAACCGGGAGGGGATTTCCCCCCGAGTGTCGATATCCTACTCATGTATCCTTGCATTGAGCATAGGTATGTTCCACTTCTTGGAACTAGTTTGTTTTCCCTTATGACACTCATCTCCTCCTAGTATGTAACTATAAAGCTATTTTATTCTTTTTTCAAGCTTTTTAAATAACTAAAGAAGTCCAAAAAAATCAAAAAACCAAAAGGCCAGACAAGGAAAGATGTTATCTGTGGCAGCTATCGAGTCATGTCGCCTTCAAACAGAGCACTGTATATCATATCCATTTATAGTTTGACTTTAGGAGCTATACTCGTTTATCTGAGTTTATCTCCACCGACTGGTTAAGCTTCCAGCCCCTATTGAGACTCTGTTAATGCCTCCTGTGTCGTAGAGATGTCCGAGTTTGTATATCGAGTCTATGCTGCCTTCATTCAGTCACCATAAGCTGTTATGCTCTTGTTCGAAGGAATTTGAAGCCTGAGTCGGCCATTTCTCAGTTATCTTGAATTTGCATGTCGGCCATTCCTGGTACAGTTACTGGTTCGTGCACCTTATGATCGAGTCCTTCGACATTATTTAGCTTTGCTGAGTATCTCATGTTGGATGATGGGGGATTCCTTAATGCCCTCCTTCTAGCGGATTTCATCCCATCGACTTCAGATCCTTTATTCTAGGATTGGAATCTAGAGCCATTTTGAGTGCCTTGAGACTTGAAGTCATCAGTGGCAAGTTCGCTTGCCATCAAAAGTTTTTGGGAATACATCAATGTCCCCTGATCGATGGATCCTCTCAAGTGTTTGACCTCAACACATTTATTCACACTTGTTAGTTTGCACTCTAGTACCTTGATTCCCATTTTCATTATCGGTGGGTGATCCCGCGTCTTTTAACGGTATAGATTAATGATCGGTAATCAGACGATGGACTACTATGTTCGACCTCGACACTTCTATTCACATAGTAGGACATGTACTCGTAGTGGTTTGTGTAGAAGACTTTCCATATTGGTGGCACCTCTTATATGCTACTGCCTTGATCGTGCCAGTGTTCATGAGATTTCAGCTCTCGTGACTTGATTCTAGTATATGTCAGATATTTCCAGCCACTATGGAGATCTTGATCTATTATATCTTCATCCATTATGGAGATCACGGTCCTTTGTATATCTTCATCATGGAGATTCTGATCTATGTATATTTTACGTGGCGATGACCACATATGTGATATCATGTATCATGCCTATTCATGGCCATTGTACTCTTATGTATCCAGGACTGCTATATCTACTTACAGTTATGTGCAGAGTTGTATTAGTGTACTATGTTGATTGGGTGGCTGGTCTTCCATTTGGGATCTTTCATCACTCCACTTCTGGGATGGACTTATAATGTATTTCAGCCATCGTATGACCCCTCTGACCTCATACATTAGGGGGCATCTGTTATAGCTGATTTCACCACTCCAGGTGAATCACACTTTGTATGGCCTACCCCTGTCCCGCTGCAGACTCCTTAGACCCCATGGACCATTTTTTGTCCTTTGATGTTTCCTTGATCATCCCTAAAAACATGTGAAAAATCATACACGCAACTTTTAAAACCTATAAGTGCGTATATACGTGGGTTTGACCACTAAAACCGCGTACATCGGGATGTGTGCATAATCTAAATCCTTTTATAGTTTTCCTTGACATGGATCTGACTCATTTGACTCCTGGCCTTCCCTATTCCTTGACATCGCTTGGATTCGACCTTTCATTACCCCTTTGGAATCCATATAAGGAACCCCTTGGTACATTGAAGGCAAGAAGAGAGAATTGAGAGCAACGAAACTATAGTCCATTGTTTCCGGAACTTATGCTTGAGTCTGCATCCCTTTGTCCCTTGGAGCACTAGTGTGTTCTTCCCAAGCTTGCCTTTTTCTTTTGAGCTTGCTATCGAGAGATGGAGGATTGAGGTGGTGGAGGCCCAAGTGGGGGATTCAGTTTCTTCGGTTCGCAGACATGCCATCAGAGGTTGTATCTTGTAATCTCTGATTTATATTAATAGAAATATCTTTTCATGTCCAATAATGTGTATTTGAATGAATATTTTATCCATGGGATTATGTCAAATGATTATACATTATTGATTATATATGCTAGAATAGATCTAACACCATGATATATAGAATACTTGTATTGTTTACTTGTTGTTGAGGAATTAATCTATCAATTCAAGCTGAGTATTGGAAAGCTCAACGGGGATCTACTTCAACTGTTTGGAATAAGGTACGAGGTCTGATCCTTTAGTGTTAGAAATTTAATTTCTATTGCATAGTGGAAATGATTGATTTCTAGAGTCAAGATGTCTATTGTGGTACCCCAAGCCATAGTAATTTATCTTCGTAACACACACTGAGTGGCTTGAATATTTCTACCACGTAACCCATGTGTGTGAAAGGAAGAAACACCCAGAAATTTCTTTGTCACAAAATTTCACACTTTTCTCCAAGAGTTGCTAAATTCCTGAGAGATTTGATGATGAGAAAATGAAATGTTTGATATTCTACATATATAGGTTGTAGATAAAATTTATTACCTTGGTCCGACATGCAATTCAAAATTACAAATAATTAAATTCTCTTTTTTTTGGTCGGTTCACCCAAAAAGGTGGGGTACACCAACTTCAAAAATTCATATCTCTTCAACCGTAAGGAGTTAGAATATGCTCCACATATCAATGGAAATGGATTGATGAGGAATATCTCCCTATGATGAGTTTATTTACAAATTCTTTGTCTAATACACTTAAATTATTCAATATGTCCAAGACATCAAAGACCCCACACATGAGGGTGCCAAAGACCATACCACCAACTACATGAGTTTCAAAGTATTCCTCAAATTATTTTTCAACATATCAAGGCATGTCTTGGGGCTCTACCTATATATACATCCCAATATCCATATAACCACAAATAGGACTATACATCACCATGTTCAAGACCTAATGCAGCACATGCAATGGTTTCAAGGACTCTTTCAAAGATATCATATAATTTTTAAAAAAGGATACTTTCCATGGACTTCAATCCCATCACATACGAATCCATTGCCAGGTAATGAGGGAATTGTGACCAAATATTCCATCATATCAAATGCTCCAACAATCATAGGCTTCCAAACCACTATATGTATGGATTCTAACACCCAAATCATTTCGAAATGCACCATCAATGATCATATAGTGTCCAAGGGTCATCATGCCACCATTTATGTGGGTGCCAGACCTTCTCATGGATAATGACCATCTACAAGGGTTCATGACCCAAACAAGGGCTACACGAGCATCAAGATATTCATCAAGGGTTCCAAGTGTTCATCAAGTCATTAGTGACCAAATCATCACCTTTAAGGGGACAAGCACAATTAATTCATCAAATGTGGGTCTAAGGGATTCTTCAAGGCTTCTTCATTAAGCAAGGGGCTTCATAGGATTCTTCAACCACCTCAACCATACCAAGAGACTTCCAATGGTAAAGATGCATCATGAAATCACCTATGTGGGTTGTTAGACCTTCTCCTAGGGTACCATGAAATCAATAAACACAAATGACCATTGGAAGGGTCATTTGGACTCTTGCAACTTCTTCAACCCACCAATGACACTTCTGTAGGGTACTAGGGAATAATTTATGGTATTGGGAAACCGTAGAAACAAGAAGGGAACCATAAAACATCTTTGGGGTACTTAAACATTCTACAGGGTGTTCAAGGATTTTTTCATTGTCCCAAGGGCTCCAAGGGCTTCAAACGTGGGCTTGGACAAGATCAAAACGTCTCCTTAGACACTAACACTTACTTAACCGTCAAGGGATACTTAAGGGGAACCAAGACATGTTGGCATCAATGAAATATTAATCAACAATCTCCCCCTTTGTCATTGATGAGAACACCATAACTCTTCTTCATAACACACTCCCCTTATTCACAACTTCTCTCCTCTTATGGGATCAATGGAAAAGGGAACATTATTTGACCATGTTTCTCCCCATCAAGGTATGCTCCCCCTCAGGGCATGCTCCCCCTGTCATCATATTTCTTTTCCTTTCTAACTTTTCTTATTTTTTTCATTAATGGAAACAATATCTTCTTTTGGTAATACTGCTTATGTTATCACTGATGCTACTTTGGAGGAATTGTATTATGTCAGACGAATACTACTGGAACCAACTACGATACTCAAATATTATAATCAAGTACAGGTATCCTTTTGCACATTCTTCATATCACGGGTCGATATTAATCAAAACAGTATTTTATTTTTCCTAATATTTTCATCATTTCTGTTTTCATCAATGGTGCAATCTACTAACTTCCTTTCTCCATACTTTAGTAAGGTGATGGTTGTTCATATCATTTGATTGAATTTGCTTTCTTCTCCAAATTTTAACTAGTCCTTGCATCCTGCAATGTTTTGTGAAATGATCATAATGATAACAATTATAACATTGAATGTAAAACACATCTTGATTTATTCTTGCAGTGATCTTTTCATCATCTCTGCAATGAATGGCTTTGTGACCATAGTTATCGCACTTGCAACCATAGACATTGAACATCATAGGATATCTCTGAGATGTAACTTCTCTTGATTCTTGTTGATCATGGAATATTTTAAGAATATGTGTATAACTATTAGTATTTTCTTTCTCTTCCATAGAGTCTTCATTGTTATTCTCTATCTTTGAATTTGTCTTTAACTGAGCGATTGTTTTGTCCAGGTATTCCTTCAGACAGAGGATCTTTAATTCTTGCTTTTGACATATTTGTATCTTTTCTTAAAGTTGTCTCATTAGATATTCTTCTATTTTCTTTAATTATTATACATGTTTATACAGATCAAGGATATTGTCTTCTATCTGTCCTTTTGAATTCTAATCATGCTCATGGGATTGTTGCTGTTGACCTTTGAGTGCATGATTCTCCTTTTTGAGTTCTAAGAGGTCTTTTTCAAATTCAAAGTTTGTCAGACATACCTTCTATAACTCTGTCTTCAAGGATTTGATTTCAAGTTCTTGTTTTCTTCCTAACTTCTTTTCCAATATTTCTTTAGTCGTGTAGGCACTTATCTCACTGTATTTTTCTTGTAGCTTTCATATTAACTCTTTTTATTTATCTTCTAGTAGCCTTTTGAGCTTAAAAATTTCTTCTGATTGCTTTTCAATTTTTGTGTGTTACTTTTCAAGTTTGTATTTCAAATATTTGGATATGGCTTCTTTGATTCTGGTAGATTCTTCGAAGTTTCAGATTAATTATGGTCTGTGTGGTATTCTCATATTCTTCTTCATTCCTCTTCTCAGATTTGTCCAATTGCTCTTGCAATACCTGGTTTTGTTCACAAATATTTTTCACTTCTTGTGAAACATTAGTAATTACATTATCTATCATAATATCACTTATCAAACAGCAAGGATTTTCATCATAATCTGAAGTATTGTATTCAATGAATTCAGAATAGCTCTTATTTTCTATACCTGGTAAACATATTTCTTTAAAAACATTACAAACAGAGTGTTCAAGGGACTTACCTTCATACCTACCAAGATCATGTACTGAACTTTTGATGGGGTTTTCTTCTGCTTATTGTTCTTCGTCTAAGTTTAGCTTATTTATTTTGAACAACATTTCTTCAACTAAGTTTCTTTTTCCTATTTTCTCCTTTTGAAGATTTGTTAGATATTCAAGCATTAATTTTGTAACCTCTGCTTCTTATTCTTTAATGGAGTAGTGTTGTTTTGATCTGAGCCATAGTTCCTTAGCTGAGATGTGCTTCCCTATTTTCTTCTTTTGTATATCTAATGGGCCTTCAAGGATGGCTTCGATAGCCATAGAATTTTTTTTTCTTTGCTTCCTTATGAGTTGTTGTTTTCACTTTCTTTGGAGGTGTATATCCAATAACAAATAAATTCCATACACCAATTGCCTCAAGATAAGCCTTCATTCTCACTTTCCAGATCAAGTAATAATTTGACTCACAGGTCAATGGTACTTCATTCATCCAGAACCACATGGTGTGTCAAGGATCTACATCAAGCCGATAAGGTGTTTTGGTGAAGACCTACTCTGATACGAATTGTTGGACACACCAGTTACATTGAGAGGCAGAGGGGGTGAATCAGTGTGCACAACTTCTATTACTTTTTCACTTTTATTATAAACCAACAACTTATTCAATATTATGCATTATCAAATTATCATTATATCATCATCAACATTATAATTATCATCATATTAGAAGCATAGCATGCAACAAATAACACCGGATTTTATGTGGAAACCTAAGTCCTAGTGGAAAAACCATTGAACCCTTTATAATATTTTTTTAGAAATAATTGGAAGGGGGCAACAACCCCCTTATTACAAATACTTCATTTCTCCAGCCACAATTGGAAGGAGGCTACAACCCCTTTATTTACAGGGTACAACATGAAGGAAGATGGAACTTCCTAGTTCTCAGGCTACAACCGGAAGGAGGCTCCAACCCCCTTTCCTTTCCTTGTCTTAGCACCCTGATATGAAGATAGAAACTGCTGACCACAACTGCACTAATCATGTAGACCTATTAATCAACACCTATACTACACTACACACTCTCTACCACACTACACAACCATTTCCACTACTAACCACTTCTCATCATCTGATCATTACTCATCAATTGGTCACTGTCCACTGTGTCACATTGCTCATCAACCTGTCCAATCAAGTTGTACCAACCAATCTGTCCCTCACATCAACCGACTCAGTCAATCTAATTCTACATACTAAACTCCATCCACCTGGGTCAGACCAACTACTCATACAACTCAGCCAATCTGAGTCAAACCAACTACACATAAGGAAACTTGTGCCAATCTTGCTCAACTGAACCCACCTGTACCAAGATGCTTGTGTAACTATTACAAATCAAACATATACTTTAGTTAATCTAGTCAAGTGCTCTGATAGCCAACCAACCCTTCTTACTTGGCATAGTTCATCAAGAGACACATTTGAGCAACCAAGATACTTCACATATGTTAAACCAAACTTTGTCCAATCACACTTAACTGAATGACACCACAACCAACCTCAATCACATTCAAGGAATAATTGACAATTAGACATGATATACCTCCACCAACTAACCTCAACCAAGAAGAAAAAACTTAACAAAATATGCCAAACTCATCCATTCTTATCAAATCTTAGACACAAAATGATTTTTCACTCCACTCAAATCAAATCAACAAATCAATCAAATATCAAGCAAATAGTCAATTACAATAGTGTCAGAGGTTGTCATTAATAGTCAATAACAATCCAACTCCACTTAGGTCAAAGATAGAATGATCAACACTTCACAAACTAGTTTTCAAAGAAATCATTTAGGTTTATAAAATAAATATCTCACAAGATCTACTACTTACATGTAACCTTCTCATTCAATACTACACTTATACTACAATTAAGATAAACACCAAGATCTATGCCAACAACATCCAAGATAATCATCAAGATCTATATCAAGCTCACATCAAGGTAATTCCAATATATCCATCACCATAGCCTCAATAACATATTCAATGACTTCAAAGACATATATCAATATATAGCCTCACATACTAAGATCAAAGATGAACTCTATCCATTAGAGACCTTTTCCATCACAAGAGAAACCTAAAAGCATGAGTCGTACCTTTTTTAATATCATAAGATGAAGAAATGGTAGACAAACCAAAATAAACTCTAGATCATTTCATGGCATAGCTCTCATAACAATATTTCCAACAAGCCAATAATTTTGTGATTCTGATTAGGTATGAGAAAGTTATGTCAATTTTAGTGACAATGCCTAGAAATTTCTCTATCACAAAATTTCACACTTTTCTCCAAGAGTTGCGAAATTCCTAAGAGAATTGATGATGAATAAATGAAATGTTTGATATTCTATTTATAAAGGTTGTGGAGAAAATTTATTTCCTTAGGCCGACATGCAATTCAAAATTACAAATAATTAAATTCTCTTTTGTTTCAATCGGCTCACCCAAAAAGGTGGAGTACACCAACTTCAAAGTTTCATATCTCTTCAACCGTAAGGAGTTAGAAGATGCTCCACATATAAATGGAAATGGATTGATGAGTAATATCTCCCTATGACAATTTTATTTTCAAATTCTTTGTATAATACAATTAAAGTATTCAATATGTCCAGTACATCAAATACCCCACACATGAGGGTGCCAAAGACCATACCACCAAGTACAAGAGTTTCAAAGTCTTCTTCAAATTCTTGTTTAACATATAAGGCATGTCTATGGGCTCTACCTCCACTTGGGTCCACTTGGCATAATTGGGCCACATGTACCAGCTACTAGAATGTGGGGAACACTAACTAAGGCTAAATGCCACTAACTGCACTTGCATGCATCAGTTTAGGAGCCTCTTAGATCAATCCCTACAATTTAGGAGCCATTGGGAGTGTGGACACCAACCTCCTTTAGCTGAGTTCAGTTGGTGACTAGTCAAGCTCAATTAGGAGTCAGTTACATTAAGTTCTAGTCGGTTACATTCAATTATATTCATTTAGCGCTAGCTATGCATGGCTGCATGTGGATGAGGTGTATTTACTCACCTACCATAGTCAATTAGACTAGTTAACTGATAATTAAGACTGAATTAGACACTTGAGTTGGGTTGTTGAACTCCAATAGTGTTTAAGACAAGTTTAGCTAGCCATGCAGTCAAGTAGAGTCAAACCAATTCAAATTTCCTCACATGGATTTCAATTGCATGAGTCTATTTATCCATCGTACTACATTGTAACAATTATCCAATTACTTTTGATTAATGAAAGCATTCACAGTTGCAAGCCATTTTTGCACTGTTTCATTCTTCAATTTCTGAGTAAAATTGTCTTATCTATCTTGTGAGTTGTGTGTTGGTCCATAGATCTATGTGCTCAATTTAATATGGTATCAGAGCATTGGCAGGACAAGGCACTTCTCCTCCTATATATCTCCTACTGGATATTTTTTTCTAGCAAAATTGCTTGTTCCAGCACTGCACTAGAAACAGAGAATTTACCACATATATCCTAAGTAAAGGAATTGTTGATCAAGCTTACTTGGAAGAAAATTCCAAAAGTGCAGGATGTTGACCTTACTTTGTCTATTTGATTGTATGATTTACAGGTTTTCTAGTCTCCTTCACTGCATTCGCTACAGCAGCACAATGGCCCCTCTAATGGAGCTTCTCACTCCTTTCAACTACCACTAGTGGAAGAAGGACATGGAGATGTAGCTTCACTCCAAAACACTCTTTAGAATCAAAATGGAGATCGAGGCAGAGCCAGTTCATTATGTTGACAAAAAAAAATACCAGAATAGGCTTGATGAAGCTTACAAATACCTGTTCCTGTCAATCTCTAGAGATATGGTCTTTCATATCAATGGATTGAAGACTACCAAGGAGGTTTGGGATAAGCTTGCTTCCTCATTTTATAAGCAAGATGGCCTAAGGGTCTATCAGCTAGAGAATGAGCTGATTTCTCTTCACCCAGGAAAATTTGAAACTCTGAATGATTTTTTCACCAAATTCAAGCACATAGTGTTCCAGTTGAAGCTGTGCAAGGTTGAGAAGGAGGATGATCAAATCATCCTTTCCATCCTCTCAAAACATGGTGTAGACTACTCAGTCTTTGTATCAACCTTTCATTCCATGAAGATCGCTACACCAAATTGGAAGATGCCAACTCTTAATTCCTTCATTGAATCTCTCACCAATGAGCATGACAAGTTCATCCAAATGGGGATCATTCGATCTTCCAAATATCAAGCATTGGTTGCTGGAGGAACTAAGGCTATGAATGGTAATGGGAAGAAAAATAATGAGCATCCTGTGGATAAATAGCACTTATATCGGCCCTCGGGTTCAAGGAGAAGCAAGAAGAATGGAAAAGGAAAGACCCCTTGTTCTTACTCTAGAAGGGTATTTCATCTAGA
Organism: Pseudotsuga menziesii; assembly: GCA_001517045.1. Classification (NCBI taxonomy): domain Eukaryota; kingdom Viridiplantae; phylum Streptophyta; class Pinopsida; order Pinales; family Pinaceae; genus Pseudotsuga; species Pseudotsuga menziesii. The sequence continues at coordinate 136,086 of LPNX010243944.1, forward strand.
AAGCTCCTGTATGAGAATAAAAAATTATGAAATGGCTCTTCTTCTAAAGAAACATAACATTACCATATCTATCGGCACAAGGAATATTGACCATAGAGAAGAAACTGAAGAACACGATGAGACATGCCATGCACTAAAGGAAATTTGTTCAAGAAAACATGGCTTCCTCATTTATTCAGGAGCTTCCAATCATATGGTTGCACCTAGAGAATCGTTCTCTTCTTTACAGTCCACTAATGGCCCTTGCTTTCTCATGGGTAATGGAAATCAAATTCAAGCCAAAGGGAAGGGTTCTATCAAGCTTAAACAAGGAAAGTTCAAAGATGTGTTGTGTGTTCCCTCCTTGGCTGCAAATCTGTTATCTATATACTAGATGACTCACACCGGCCCTCCAAAGTGGGTAACATTTGGTACTAACTCAGTGGAGATCACATATATATCTACTAAGAACATCATAGCAAAGGGTGTTGCAAATCATTCCTCCAAGGCATATGAATTCTCACACTTTCTGTCATTTTCATATCTAGTGCACTATCATCTACCACTTGAAAGGGGAGGTAAAAACATTCTATCTACTCATTTTGTTGTTTCCACTAGTATATCAGAATCAGAAGTAGAACCAGTTGTATCAATCTATGAGATTGATATTCAGGGTGATTCAGATCTAGATCAAGTCCCTACTCCTAAGTGGGAAGCTAGGAAGATGACTGAAAATCCATCTGATACACAAACGTTTTAGAAAGAGAACCTTGTGTTATGTCATTGTTACGGAGAGAAATTCCTATGGCTTGGGGTACCACAACAGACAGCTTGACTCCAGAAATCAATCCTTTCCAATATGCAATAGAAATCAAATATCTAACACTAAAGGATCAAACCTCGTACCTTATTCCGGATGGTTGAAGTAGATCCCCGTTGAGCTTTCCAACTTCAGTTTGAATTGATGAATCACTTCCTCAACAACAAGTAAACAAGACAAGCATACTATATATATTGGTGTTAGATCTATTCTAGAATATATAATCAACAATGTATAAGCATTTCAAATCATCCATGGATAAAATATTCATTCAAACAGACATTTTTGGAGAGGAAAAGATATTTCTATTAATATAAAATTAGAGATTACAATGGATACAACCTCTATCGGCACATTTGCGAATCGAAGAAACTGAATCCCCCACTTCGGCCTCCACCACCTCAATCCTCCATCTCTTGATAGCAATCTCACAAGCAAAAGGCAAGCTTGGGAAGAACACAAAAGTGCTCCAAGGGACAAAGGGATGCAGACTCAAGCACAATTTCTGGCAACAATGGACTATAGTTTCTTTGCTCTCAATTCTCTTATGCCTTCAATGTATCCAAAGAGTTCCTTATATAGATTTTCAAAGGGGTAATGAAAGGTTGAATCCGAGCAATCTCAAGGTATATGGAAGGCCAGGAGTCAAGTGAGTCGGATCCATGTCAAGGAAAACTCCAAAAGGATTTGGATTTTGTACACATCCCGATGTACACGGTTTTAGGGATCAAACCCGCATATATACGCAATTAGGGGTTTAAAAGTCATGTGTATCATTTTTCACATGTTTATAGGGATGGTCTAGGAAACATCAAAGGACAAAAAATGGTCCAAGGGGTCTAAGGAGTCTACAGAGGGACAGGGGAAGGCCATATCAGAGTGATTCACCTAGAGTGGTAAAATCAGCTATAACAGATGCCCCCTAATGTGTGATGTTAGAGGGGTCATACAATGGCCAAAATACATTATAAGTCCATCCCAGAAGTGGAGTGATGAAGGATCCCAAATGGAATACCAGCCACCCAATCAGCATAGTACAATGATACAAATCTACACATAACTGCAAATACATATAGCAATCCCGAATACATAAGAGTACAATGGCCATGAATAGGCATGATACAAAATATCACATAAGTGGTCATCACCACGTACAATATACATAGATCAGAATCTCCATGATGAAGATATACAAAAGATTATGATCTCCATAATGGCTGAAGATATATAATGGATCAAGATCTCCATAATAGTTGGAAATGTCTGACATATACTAGAATCAAGTCATGAGAGCTGAAATCTCATGAACACTGGCACAATCAAGGAGGTAGCATATAAGAGATGCCACCAATCTGGAAGGTATTCTACACAAACCGCTATGAGTACATGTCCTACTATGTGAATAGAGGTGTCGAGGTCAAACATAGTAGTCCATCATCTGATTACTAGTCATTGATGTATACCGTTAACAGATGCGAGATCACCCACCAATAATGAAAATGGGAATCAAGGTACTAGAATGCAAACTAACAAGTGTGAATAAATGTGTTCAAGTCGAACACTTGAGAGGATCCATCGATCAGGGGACATTGATGTATTCCCAAAAACTGCAGATGGCGAGAGAACCTGCCACTGATGACTGTAAGTCTCAAGGCACTAAAAAATGACTCTAGATTCCAATCCTAGAATAAATGATCTGAAGTTGATGGGATGAAATACGTTGGAAGGAGGGCATTAAGGAATCCCCCATCATCCAACATGAGGTACTCAGCAAAGCTGTATAATGTGGAAGGACTTGATCATAATGTGCACGAACTAGTAATTGTATCGGGAATGGCTGACATACAAAGTCAAGATAACTGAGGAATGGCCAACTCAGGTTTCAACTTCCCTCAAACAAAATCATAACAATGAATGGTGACTGAATAAAGGAAGCATAGACTCGATATACAAAACTGGGACATCTCTGCGACACAGGAGGCATCGACAGAGGCTCCATGGGAACTAGAAGCTTCACTAGTCGGTGGAGATAAACTTAGATAAACGAGTACAGCTCCTAAATTCAAACTATAAACCCAACCAATGGATGTGATATACAGTGCTCTGTTCGAAGGCGACATGACTCGACAGCTGCCAAAAGATAACATCTTTCCTTGTCCGGCTTTTTGGTTTTTTGATTTTTTTTTGGACTTTTTCAAATATTTAAAAAGCTTGAAAAAGAATAAAATGGCTTTATAGTTACAGACTAGGAGGAGACGAGTGTCATAGGGGAAAAAAAACTAGTTCCAATAGTGGAACATACCTATGCTCAATGCAAGGATACATGTGTAGGATAGCAACACTCGGGGGAGAATCCCCTCCCGGTAAAAATAGGGAATCAAGTTGCAAATGATATATAAAATGGCTCTACATGGCTAGACATGAGACAAGCTCGAGTTATATGGCTGAAAATCAATGTTAGGGAAGCTAACGTAAGGCTCAATATGGCAGGCACAGCTCATGATAATGCAATTACAACTTGACATAAGGGAGTCGTGAGGGAAATAGGCCAGCAAAAGATCAAGAGGAGTATGAGGATCTTGCGAAATTTCATGGCAATACTATACAACTGACTCCCACAACCTAAGGGACAAAATGTCATCATGGGCACCAAATGCAAATAAAGCACTAACTAGGGTACCCATGTAAGGTCAAGCTCTACCACTCCTATCATGCCACTTCTAAAACAACACGAAGGTTCCGTGACATAATAGAGTGCGTTCGTACCTAAGGCTATAATGAAATGGTCATAAGGTCATGCAAAATTCAAATGGTGATGAAACCTAACCTATATGCCAGTTTAGACATGATACCTGAAATCGGCATGAACGGGTCAATCCAACGGCTGAAACAACACTCAAAAAGGTCTCCTACATCATAAATTAGTCCAAAAACGGTCCAAAAGGATTAGTAACGGTCCAAACTATAGGAAAGGGGGTAAAAATTTGCAAAAAATTGAAAAAATTCTATAAATAGTAAAAAATTCAAAACATTATAAAACATTTGAAATTTTTGCCCATTTGAGCTCAGAATTTCAACAGCGAATTCCGAGAGATCCAGCAAGCGGAATCCACTACCATTTTTTTCAAGTACTTACCCATGCTCTACTCTTTCATTTTGATGCAAATTTTGTCAAATTCCATGGTGTATTTGATTTTCTAGGCCATTCTAAAATAGGCGCTACGGCCCACGTAGAAATTGAGGGTTTTTTCGTGTATAGGGATGGATATACACAGAAAATGCCCCCAAAGTCGCGTACATACGCGGCTATTTAACAAACAGTCACGTATGCGGCCACGCTTAAGATTTTTTAAGTGTTCTAATGGACAAACTTCAAATTTTTTTTGCAGGATGGTCCTAGAATGGAGAGAACATGAACATGGTGATGTAGAAGAGGTAGTAAGGGCAGATCAAATGGCTCAATAACCGTTACGTGCATGTGGGCTTTACAAATTTTGGTGTCTTGGTGGCTTAAGGGCCAACCCAGGACTATTGTAGATGTTAGCAGACTACTGGGATCCAGACTCAGAGTCGTTCCAGATAGACGGGATGTCCCTCACCATAGAAGTGGAGGACATATACTTTATTACTAGAATTTCCCGACGGGGGGAAGCAGTGAACCTATGTTCTTGTGGGCCCGAAGGTGGCCTAACTATAGATGAGTACATTACGGTGTACTGCTATCTGGACATGAACAAGCTAGGGAGTCAGATCCCAACTAACTCCATACAGGTGCTGGGCCTAAAGGCCATCCTACTGACACTGGGCAAGTCAGCAGGCTTGGCTTCACTCCACCAGCCCTCGTGGCCTCTGATGTTCTATGCAGTGGAGTGCATGAGACCCACAGTATACGATTGAAGCACTGCACTACTAGGCAACATGAAACACCAGCTCAGTGAGTGCAAGATGGGAAGAGTGTGAAACTTCGATTTCAGTAGCATACTGAGCACTTTTTTCTTCAAGCGTGTTCTAGCATTGAGCCCTAGAGTTGATGTTCCTCTACACGGGGTTCGAGATCTATCCCAACAGCGTTGGGCGGATGTGATGCGTAGACTAGGTGGAAGTAGGGTGTCCAACCCCTATCCAGCTGATTTCTTTCCATGGTGGTGACGAGATAGTTGCCATCGATGACTACCCCTATGCGGGGATAAATTTATAGGGAGACCCGAACATGTCGCTACCACCAAGATCGGCATACGGTGACATAGGTAACAAATATCGACCCTCTCTTTAAAATTTTTGAGTTATTTAATTTTTTTTTGTTTTCTGATTATGTGGAATCAAAAGAAATGTTTTTGGGTGACAATACATAGTGACATCTACCATATGCATGCAGATGAGGGACCATGGCAGCCTGAAGGATTCCCTCATCATAGACGGAGGGGAAGAGGAGACGATATCACGGGTGTGGATGTGGAGCGAATGCTCTAAAGCATTCATACCAACTTCGTGAGGCTGATACACAAACTACCCATGGTGCAAGTTGAGGACTTTCCTGAGGCCATGCAGCACCAGGTGGTGGGTGTACCACAAGCATGGGTGCAGCTATTTCGACGGCTAGATAGTGCCATAGTGACATTCCATGATCACAACCCCCCTCCTCCTCTACAGGCTTAGATACCTAGAGTGATACATTTTGTATTACCATGTATTATATCTTGGTGGATCGAGAGCCCCATTTTTGTATTATGACACTATGTATTACCACATTTTGGATGTTTATAAAATCCTTTATGATGATCGGTTTATTTATTTACATGTGTAAAAATTTATGTTTGTGATGAGATTATTGTGTATGAAACAAATGTCAATCTAACATGTAGTTAGCATATGAGTCAGCAACTTGATTATTAATTCTTGCAACATGTATGTATGTTATATTGTCAAATTGCCATTCTAATAATCTCACACGTAAGAATCTTATTAATAATGTCAGATCTCTAACATGGTACAAACCATTAAGTTGTGACACTACTAGCTCCAAATCAAGACGTACCTCAAGAGAGAGAACGCCATGTAAAATGGCATCCCGTAGAAGCTCAATAACGGCACTATATTCAGCAACATTGTTTGAAGATGGCCGTAAACATACGCCTCCTGAAGACAATACTTGACCCATAGGAGTATAAATCACCCAAGTAGAAGAGGCTGAGTGTTGAGTGTGATGGCTCACACCATCTGCGAATCCTATGAAGGTGGAAGATTCCATTGACATCTACCAAAAGAAACAGAAACTAATCACAAACCCAATCACTATAAGAAAAAGAGCTACCTATGCAAAGCTGTACAATAATATACAATAACCATCCTTGGCTGAAAATCATGCATAGTACTTTTTGAGATAGAGCCCATTTCTAGGCTCTGCCAAGGCCATTCCCTCATAATCCAATAACTCATAAGCACCCTTCTCTAACACACGTTTGACGACGTAAGGACCATGCCACATGGGGTTAAACTTTCCTGCAACCAAGGGTTTTTTTAGTTGATCCCACAAAAGGACCAAGTATCCCTCACTAAACCTCCTTAGACGGACAGAATTATCGTATTGGACCTTTACGCAATGCTTATTTACTTCTCGAGCCACCAAGGCATCTCGACACTGCTCATCAAGTTGCTTAAGGTGGACCAAACACTCCTCCAACAGGGAAGTGTCTGGTAAGATCTCTATGGCTAGCTTCAAAGAAGGAATTTCACACTCAACCGGAAATACCGAATCCACTCCATGTACAAGTCGATATGGAGAAAAACCCATGGCGGTCTTAACAGCGGTTCTATACGCAAACAAAGCAGGATATAACATAATGTGCCAATTATTCTTGCTTTTTGTGATGGTTCGTTGGAGAATGGATTTGAGTGATTTTTTCACTGCTTCTACTTGTCCATTCGCTTAAGGGTAGTAAGAGGAGGAATGCTCTTGTGTGTACCCTAACTTTGATGCCAACTCTTCCATCATACGATTCTGAAAGTGTGAGCCATGGTCAGTGACAAGCTCTTTCAGAATCCCAAACCGAGTAATAATCTGGTTGAATACGAAGTGTGCAGCTGTCTCACCATCGGATTTAACTGTAGGCATAGCCTTAGCCCATTTCGTGAAGTAGTCAATAGCCACTATGATATGATGATGCCCCCGAGCTAAAGATGGGTTGCATTCCATAAAATCAAGCCACCACTTAGTGAAGGGATCGACGATGATGATGGGATGTAACAAGGAAGGTTTCAAGCGCATATTATGTGCAAACACCTGGAAAGGATGGCACCTCTTGACCGCATCTACACAATCCTTAAAGATCAACGGCCAAAAATAACCCGCTCTTAAGATTTTTTGGGCTGTAGAAAGCCCAGATAACTGACCACCACACGCCCCTCCATGGAAATCATTCAGCACTACCTCAGCCTCTTCATGAGTTAAACAACAACGTAAAATGGAATCTACCCCATGGCGGTACAAAGTGTTATCCACTATGAGGTAATTCTTAGACACGTGATGTAACCATCGTCATTCATCCTGTGAGAGGTGAGTAGGGACCTTCAATGTTTGTAAATATATAATGATATCCCCATACCATGGATCTAAGGTTGAGATTAAGAAGATGTGCTCATCGATAAACGTATCTTCACAAAACAACTCCTCGGCCTCGCTCAGGAAATCCGATATAAGTTCTGCAAAAATTAACGATTTCTTCGATTTTGCCAAAACAAACTCGAGATCGAATTCTTGCAGGATGACAATCCATTTATTATATTTTCTCCCAATCATCCTTTCAGTGAGTACGAATTGAAACGGATTGACATGGGATACAACCAAGGTCTGGCGAAGGAGAATATAATGTATCAACTGTTGAACCGCATGTACAGTAGCTAAGGCAATCTTCTCAACATGAGAATAGAAAATCTCCATGTCAATAAAATTCTGGCTCAGATAGTATATGACATGCTCTTGGATCTCCTCATCCTCTTGAACCAAAACCATACCAATCGTCTCCATGGACACGGCCACATAAAGTAGGAAATCACAGCTATAGTATGGGGGACTAATCACAAGGGCCAATTCTAGGGCTTGCTTGAGCGCATCAAATGATTTTTGGGCTCGCTCATCCCAACAAAAGGTGGTGTCCTTATTCAAAAGACACATGAAGCCTCTAGTCAAATTAGCAAAATTGACAACGAATCTCCGTAAGAATTTTGCCATGCCTTGCAAACATTGAAGATGACGAATGTTTTTCGGGGGAGACAACTTAAGTATTTCCTCAACATTCAAAGGGTTGACTCTTATACCCTCTTTAGAAACGATGAATCTGAATAAGCGACCAGACTTCACACAAAAGATGCACTTGTGATGATTTAACCTGACCAAATAATGGCAGAACCTTTCGAATGCCAATCTCAAATTATAGGAATGATGCATTCTTATATGAGAATGAGCAGTAAGGTCATCCAAAAATAATTCGATAATCAATTTGAGAACATGGAAGATCAAGGTCATGATCCTCTGAAAAGTAGCTCCGACATTCTTAAAGCCAAAAGGCATTTTTCGATATGCAAAAGTTCCCCAAGGACAAATAAATGTAGTCTTATGTTGGTCTTCAGGTTTAATTTGTATCTCATTGTATCCAGAAAATTCGTCCATAAAGGAAAAAACCTCGCTACCCGCACACTCATACAAAATCTAATCAATAAATGGTGTGGGGAAATTGTCCTTAGGACATACACGATTCACATCATGGAAATTAGTGCATATGTGGATCGCTCCCTGCTTCTCGTCAACTGGAATGGGGTTTGAAACCCACTCTGTCAAGGGAACGAGATAGATAAAATCGGCTTTCAACAGTTTCTCTATCACTGCCTTAATCGCGGGTGCTTTTCTAGGATTCACCTCATGCAAGCATTGTCAAATAGGCTTAGCATTGGGATAAGTTTTAATCTCGTGTTCAATAATGCAAGGGTCGATACCTGGCATTTCATTGTAAGACCAAGCAAAGATATAATGAAATTTTTTAAACCACTTGGTGTATTCTTGAATCTCAGCATGGGAACATTCTGCCCCAATATAGACATTCTCTATCCTACCAGGATCGTAAGAGATATTGATAGGAATCATTGGAGATATATTTTCCATGTTTCCATTAGCCATCGGACCAGGAGAGCTTAATGGAACCATGGGACTACCAATTTTCTCACTAAGAACCTCCCTAAAGTCCTCACACTCCAAGCGGTCAAGCTTGGGAAGAAAGTAAGATCTATGATGGAGCTCTTCCCATGGTGGCTCAACTCTCGACATGGCCTCAATAATCGCTTCGTCTGAAGGAAAAACACTATCAAGGCAGTCATGCGAATGAGAAGACTGAACTTCCCATGCAGGAAGCACATATGGGTCCTCCTCCTCCGTCCGTGAAGAGGAAGGACTAGGCTCTGCAACACACTCAAGATTAGCTTGATAAGCTACCATAGTTGTAGGTAATGGCATGTCCGTCAAGATGGGATCACTCAATGTATTCGGTGTAGGAAGAATCCAAGGATCTTCCATATGACTCGTGCGAAAAGACATCGATCTCATAGATGTCGAAGCCTCACTAGAACTAGACCCTATCATAAGGATAGGTGCAGGGAAACTAAAACTTCCCATAAGGGATGGATACATGCCCACACCCACACTCCCAGTTGCTGGCTGAGAGTGCTCGACAATTGGGATCAAAGCTCCCGAAGATGCGATAACAGATGGATTCTTGAATGACGTTTGATCAATCGTAACTATATTCCCATTAAATGGAAAGCATACAACACGAAATAGGGAAGAAGCTATGAATTGCATACTGTACATCCAATTCCTACCCAACAATAGATTATATTCAAGGGGCCCATCAACCACCTTGACCTCTATAGGAATGGTCTTCCCTCCCAAACAGAGCTTAAGGGAAGGATCCCATGCGGCCTAAATGATCTCCCATCAAATGAAGTTAACATGGTCACAGATTTAGACAAATCAGGGGAACCTAAACCCTTCCAACATGATAAATACATCACAGAAGTAGCAGCGCCTTCGTCAATCACAGTGCACTTGACAGTCATGTTAATACATTCTACATGAATCAAAAGAGACACATAGTAAGGTAAGTGAGGCTGAAGTCCTGTCATTTCAAATTTAATCACGGAGGAAGAATTATCATCATTCACACCAAGGGCAGGAAGAAAAGCCTCCCTTTGCGAAGGACGGCGCTGAAGTACTTCTAGTGCAGACATCGCACAAGGAGTGTGGCCCAAATCCTTGACAACAGAATAGTTCTGGGTGGCTCTAGCATTAGGATTGTGCCCCGAACGCTTAAGGACTCCCTTAGAAATGCGAGGTGCAGCTTCAGGTTTATCCACAAGTTTTTCAATATGCAAAGGAGTTCATAGTGGATCAGGTTCCTTTCCTAGGTTGGGTTGTGACGAACCATAGTCCTTCGCACAAGTCACAACTTTTGCAGAACATACCATGTTAATGCAACCACAACCACTACCCTCTGGTGGATCTTGATCACCACCAGACTGATCATGGGTCCTCGCGTTCATAGTTTGATTGTGAGGTAAAGGGTTAGTCAGTAGAGCTGGGCCCTGTGCTAAGAATCTCAAGGCTTTCTCGATACAAGGGAACAAGTAAGTGAGGTGATCTTCCTTACACAACTTGCAAGGAATTTTAACCTTACGTTTAGCTTTCTTGTCCCCCCCAGCATTACAGGTGTTCTTGTCATTTTTATTATCATTTTCATTCCTATTCCCACCCTTATGATTATTCTTACGCTTGTTTCTATTCTGTCCGGGCTGATGGTTACCCTTCTGGTCCGACGATTGCACCGAAAGCACACTCACCGTTTGGGAGGGTTGAGACAAAGCCGTGGCTTGTCCCAAAGCATATTGGTTGATTAACAATTGACTGATTTGTTCTACAAGCAAATCCACAGGTTTAGCACTCTCACAACCAACAATGCCATCGACATGTGGTCCAGGTTTAACTTTGGGGTTGAAACTAGAATGCAGAGCATTGGGAATGATCTCATATAACAAAACGGAATGAGCATAAATCAAATCTAGTTCATGAGCCCTAAAAATGGCTTGTTCCTCATTTTGCACTCTGAATGTAGAAACATCCTTCGCTATATAAGGAAATAACGACTTAGGGAACCATTCAAGGAGGAATTCCGGTGGTATAAAGGCTTTAATCAACCTCTTCCGTCTACACTACTCTTGGATATGATCCAAGATATGTGTGGCTTTATCCTACCAAAATGTTGACAAGAGTTCCATACCAACATCATAATGCACTGGTAGCTGGAAGTGGTTAAGAAAATTCATCGCTAGGTCATCGAACAAAATGAATGCCCCCGTAGGTAGCTCTATATACCATTTCGCAGCAGGCCCTCTAAGGGTGCGTTGAAATAGCCTTAAACGGATTGAGTCCTGGTGTAAGGAATTCGAAGAGCGCCATAGGTGAAAGGTAGTAACATGTTCGCTCAGATCCTCTCCCAGTTTTCTCTCGAATTTGGGTATGTCTGAGGGAAGCTTATTAGGGACAGCTGGCCAAGCTGGGTCATGAGCTATAGGATCATTCGTCAATCTTGACAAGTCAGGAATATTTAGCATTATGAGGAAAGGGAGCCTAGGATGATTAGGTCGATGGACTGCTCCCTAATAGTTCTTATTCACATAGGTCTGATTACCATAACCACCATGGCCTTGGCCATAGTGCCCTCCTCCCGTTTGACCCGTATAGGGTGGCATGGAAGCACCATAGTGTGGTGTACCTTGACTATTCGGAGATACAAAGCTGGAATTTGCAAAGTACATGGGTTGTTGATACCCACACCCATAAGGTGAAGAACCCTGTCCATACTACGTCCCATAATAGGGTCCATAAGTCATTGCATGAGATGTCCCATGAGACACTCCGTAAGTAGGAATACACATTTCGGAAGTAGGAATATACATTCCGGAAGTAGGAATATACGCTCCAAAAGTAGTAATATGACCTCTAGAAGTATGAACATGACCTCCCGAAACCACGAGCAGTAATTGAACCTGAGACACAACTGGTCGAGTAACTGTAGTACGTACATGACTCGTAGTAACATTCTGGCATGAAGGACCATATGAATGAGGTGGAGGGTGAACATTCTAAGAACTAGGGACAAAGGATGAAGGGACCTATGTAATTATGTATGTTATTCCCTATAGTCACTTGTCTCGGATTTGGTATCCTAATAGGATCACTAAACCTAGACCTAGGAGGAATATGTGATGTAGCTTCCACCGCCGGGATGGAAGGTGCAATGTGACTTGTGCTCCCAAACCTCTCTGCATGGTAAGGAATGAGAGTGCCCCCAGGAATAGTGTTAGGCTCAAACTCAGACTCGACATAGAATGCCAAATCATGTGTGGGAAAACTAGACATACCATAACTACCATAACTAGTGCTCACGGGTTCAAAATGAGTCTCATCATCTTTCGGCATTCCATACCGGCGATCCGTCAATGGGTTATCAACACTAGAGTAAGTAGGTCTATCATGAAAAGTACCTATCTCAGAAATTACAGGACCTAACTCAGTCAAATCAGGTGAAGGATCATAGTTAGGAGTAAACTCCCCATCTTCCACTTGAATGGGAGAAGGTAGTTCAAGGATACCTTCTACATTGTCTCCCATCGTGTGTGAATCAATGTGCGAAGTAGTCCGCCTGGACTGTCTATTTCTCTCTCCCAAAGGAGGAGGAGATGTAGAAGGTAGAAGTCCTGCTAAATGACAAGAACGGTGAGGCACCGCACCTGAATCCACAATGACTCAAAAAATATAAAAGACTCTCTATCTATGTAAACCCTAGGAAAGCTAACATGCACAGAGAAATCACTAATAAAATCTAAAGCCAAACACAAACAATTAAGGGTAGGATAAGTGGGCTCCCAAATGAAGCAGGTATGTCTCACCTAGGAGAGGCTTGAGACTACCATACGCAGCAAGCAGAGGTACGTAACCAATTATTTTGGCCCTCGGCTTCAATGCGTAAAGCAACTGTGCTGTCCAACCCCAACCTAGCCGGGACACCTACAGAATAACCCCTACAGAGTACCCCCTCAATATCCTAGGTAAGGCCACTAAGGTCGCCTTAATATAATCAATGCTCAGGCAGATAATCACAGGAGGGATTGACCATATGGGCAAGGTAGAAAAGCCCAAAACTCTCGAAAGAGCCCCCAGATATGAATACAATCCTAGAAATATCTCCCGTGCTACTCAGTTATGACTAGGGGTCATCCCAATCAATAACCGCTCACACTGCCTCATGCTTAACTCCCTTTTGAGAGGAGGATCCTGAGAAACACTGGTTATACCAAGGAATTTCACACACTCACCTAGACAGACACATACATGTTGTTGTTTAGTGGTCTTGGAGAATTTACTCACAATGAACTATTCCAAGACCCTAAAACCTAATCTTGTTGGTGAACCCTATCAAATAAAATAGTGTAGTTCATTTTAATTAAGGGTTGATTTTAATTGGCTTTATTACTCAAAAGAGGTATATGGCCGTGCAACTAATGGTGTTATGACGCAACATGAAGCAAAATGCACACCTAACAATCAATGCAAATGTATTGTGTCCATTAAAAACAGGGTATGCTACTACGTGAAATGCACAATTTTCTTCGAATGATAGGTACAATCTTTCCTATATGAAATCATGACTAATACTCCAAAGAAAATATAGTGCAAGTACTATGCAAAATGCAAGATGCAATGCATGATAATAAGCAAATATTTTTGGATTTTTTGAAATAAAAATGAGATATTAAAGCAAAAGAATGGCTCTACAACCCCCAGAATCTGCAAGCACACTCAAGAAGCACTCAAGCAAAGTACTAAGGTAAAAGAAATCTAATGCACTAATCCAAAAACAAAAAATTGAAAATGCATTGACAAGAACATTCTTCAAAAACGAAATTTTACCATAAAAAAAAATCTCTGGTCAGAAATAGAGGTGTATACAAACTCTAGCAATATCAAAGGAGACTCATCAATCATCAAAATTCACCCAGCAACAATCCATCTTCCTCTAGAATGAAAAACTAAGGGCATATGCGACTATTAGCAGTAAACCCGCGTGTGTACGCGGAAATAGCAGTGAAACCCGCATATATACGTGACTGTGAGTTAAAAACTCATGTACAGGAAGAAAGGTGCATAAAAATAAAGGCAAACAAACAAGTTGAGACAAACTTCACACCAATCAGACACTGCCAGGCAAACATGCCCCCAGATCTGACACAGAAACAAGAGAAAAAGAGCAATTCAAATTCATTGAATGCCGATAGAAAACCCCCAAAGGACAACTACTAGGAACTCCCCAGTGGAGTTACCAATTCTATTATGGAGAGAAATTCCTATGGCTTGGGGTACCACAACAGACAGCTTGACTCCAAAAATCAATCCTTTCCAATATGCAATAGAAATCAAATATCTAACACCAAAGGATCAGATCTCGTACCTTATTCTGGATGGTTGAAGTAGATCCCCGTTGAGCTTTCCATCTTCATCTTGAATTGATGAATCACTTCCTCAAAAATAAGTAAACAAGACAAGCATACTATATATATTGGCATTAGATCTATTCTATCATATATAATCAACAATGTATAAGCATTTTAAATCATCCATGGATAAAATATTCATTCAAACATACATTGTTATACAAGAACAGATATTTCTATTAATATAAAATCAAAGATCACAATGGATACAACCTCTGTCGGCACATTTGTGAATCGGAGAAACTGAATCCCCCACTTGGGCCTCCACCACCTCAATCCTCCATCTCTCGATAGCAAGCTCACAAGCAAAAGGCAAGCTTGGCAAGAACACAAAAGTGCTCCAAGGGACAAAGGGATGCAGACTCAAGCACAAGTTCTGGCAACAATGGACTATAGTTTCTTTGCTCTCAATTCTCTTATGCCTTCAATGTATCCAAAGAGTTCCTTATATAGATTTTCAAAGGGGTAATAAAAGGTCAAATCCGAGCGATCTCAAGGCATATGGAAGGCCAGGAATCAAGTGAGTCAGATCAATGTCAAGGAAAACTACAAAAGGATTTGGATTTTGTACATATCCCGTTGTACGTGGTTTTAGGGGTCAAACCCGTGTATATATGTGATTAAGGGTTTAAAAGTCGCATGTATCATTTTTCACATGTTTATAGGGATGGTCTAGGAAACATCAAAGGACAAAAAATGGTCCTGGGGGTCTAAGGAGTCTGCAGAGGGACACGGAAAGGCCATAACAAAGTGATTCACCTGGAGTGGTAAAATCATCTATAATAGTCATGCAGAGAGATTAAACAAAATCCCTCTGATATCCTTCATGGCAATTCCTGATCATCTACACTGCTCTCACAAGAATAGAGTGGATCATACACATATTCATCCAAAAAGAGAGAAAGGTTACATTCCTCCTTCCTTCCATCGTCATTTTGGGAGAAGATGCAGAAGTCTACATGCCAAGACCTAGGATACCTGTGCATAGAACATCATGCATGTTGCTTCACTACACCACAGAGATGAAGGCTGTAGCAACATATTTTCAAGTTTTTCAAACTTGAATCCTGATTCTACCTACTTAGTTAGAGGAGAGGATTTTTTTCCATGTGGTCTTTTCCCCAGTTCCTTATATTGAGCAGTTACTCTTCTTTAGCTGTAATGGGTGACCTATGGTATTAGTTACCAGGGCCCACAAATTCTCCAAGTTAGCATTCAGGGGGGTGTTAGGATTATAATCTGCCCTTGTCCAATTTGGTCAATTATGTCTAAATCAGGAGTCAACTTGCACGATTGGGTCAACTTGGCCTAATTGGGCCACATGTACCAGTTACAAGAATGTGGGGAACACTAATTGAGGCTAACTTCCACTGACTTTACTTGCATGCATCATTTTAGGAACCTCCTAGATTAATCCCTACAATTTAGGAGCCACTGGAGTGCCATCACCAA
Source organism: Pseudotsuga menziesii (assembly GCA_001517045.1). NCBI lineage: Eukaryota > Viridiplantae > Streptophyta > Pinopsida > Pinales > Pinaceae > Pseudotsuga > Pseudotsuga menziesii. The sequence continues at coordinate 151,933 of LPNX010243944.1, forward strand.
CCTCCTTTAGTTGAGTTCAGTTGGTGACTTGTCAAGCTCAGTTAGTAGTCAGTTCCATTCAGTTCTCGTATATTACATTCAGTTCTATTCAATTTGTTGATGTATATGTAACTTCGGAATGTATTCTTCTATGTCTTTTATGTATTGTAACCCGATGTTTATTCCGGGATGTTTCTATTATGTATTTGAGTCATGTGGTCATGCCCCGATGTTCCGATCGGGAGGATTAATAATGTA
>LPNX010243944.1:156289-193511 GCA_001517045.1 Pseudotsuga menziesii
TGAGGCATATGGTGCAGAGAGGAGCAGTGAAGCTCCTGTATGTTGCGACTGAGGAACAAATAGCTGATGTATTGACGAAGCCATTGGCTAGGCTGAAGTTTGAGTACTTCAGAGAGAGACTTGGTGTTCTCCAGATTGAGGCTTCCTCCCAGAGACAGTGATGAGACCCAGAGCCATTCTGACATGGTGAGAGGAATGGTTCCTTCCATGGTCAGATGTAAGGGCTAAGCCATTCCGTCATGGTGAGAGGATTTAGTTCCTTCCATGGCAGATGTAAGTGCAGAAATCTCTCTCCTCTTGGTGAGCTGAGAGTCTTCCATCATTAGATGGGATTGTGCCATTCTGACGAGTAGGTCAGATGTAAGGGTAGGGCCATTCTGTTCATGGCTAAAGGATTTAGTTCCTCCCATGTCAGATGTAAGTGTGGAAATCCCTCTCCTCTTGCGAGCTGAGAGTCTTCCATCATTAGATGGGATTGTGCCATTCTGACGAGTAGGTCAAATGTAAGGGCAGGGCCATTTTGTTCATGGCTAAAGGATTTAGTTCCTCCCATGTCAGATGTAAGTGCGGAAATCTCTCTCCTCTTGCGAGCTGAGAGTCTTCCATCATTAGATGGGATTGTGCCATTCCGACGAGTAGGTCATATGTAAGGGCAGGGCCATTCTGTTCATGGCTAAAGGATTTAGTTCCTCCCATGTCAGATATAAGTGCGGAAATCTCTCTCCTCTTGCGAGCTGAGAGTCTTCCATCATTAGATGGGATTGTGCCATTCTGACATGGTGAGAGGATTAGGTTCCTTCCATGGTCGGATGTAAGGGCAGTGACATGGTGAGAGGATTAGGTTCCTTCCATGGTCTGGATGCCACATCTGGTATGAAAAAGGACCAGCCCTGTGATGCCTCATCTAGTATGAAAAAGGACTAGCTCTGAGAAGACACATCTAGTATGAAAAAGGACTAGCTCTATGTGGATACCACATCTGGTATGAAAAAGGACCAGCATTGTGATGCCTCATCTAGTATGAAAAAGGACTAGCTCTGAGAAGACACATCTAGTATGAAAAAGGACTAGCTCTGTGTGGATGCCACATCTGGTATGAAAAAGGACCAGCCCTGTGATGCCACATCTGGTATGAAAAAGGACCAGCTCTGTGAAGGCTCATCTAGTATGAAAAAGGACTAGCTCTGAGTAGATGGTACATCCAGCATGAAAAAGGGCTGGCTCTATAGAACTTCCGATGACGAGATAGTATACACATGATGATGACCAATGGAGATCCAGATCGAGTGATGATCCAGATCCAGTTATGATGACTCCGAGAGATCCAGATCAAGTGATGATCCAGATCCAGCAGTAGTGATCCAGATCGAGTGATGATCCAGATCCAGTTATGATGACTCCGAGAGATCCAGATCAAGTGATGATCCAGATCCAGCAGTAGTGATCCAGATCGAGTGATGATCCAGATCCAGTCCAGTGATGTTGATCCAGATCAGGTGATGATCTAGATCCAGTGATGCCATTTTATGATGACCCAGATCGAGAGATGATCCAGACCCAGATGACTTGAAGATGAAGATGACTCAAAGATGAAGATGTTCCAGTTGATGCAAAGAAGAAGACCAGTGCTGAAAAAATTGTGTCGAAAGAATACCTTCCTAGTTAAGAGGGAGTGTTGATGTATATGTAACTTCGGAATGTATTCTTCTATGTATCTTATGTATTGTAACCCGATGTTTATTCCAGGATGTTTCTATTATGTATTTGAGTCATGTGGTCATGCCCCGATGTTCCATTCGGGAGGATTATTAATGTAAACAAGTAATATCAAGTCATTAGGTAAGTCCCCACAGTTATGGGGCACTTGAGTTATTATACACTAATTAAGGTGTAGGCTCGAGTAGTAATTATTAGGTCGAGCCTACGTGTGAAATGGTAATTCAAGTGAACGGACTAATATAAATAGAGAGTGAGAGTCTCTCTATTTATCACTTGTGACTTAGCTCTCTTGCTCTCTCAAGTGTGGCGCACTTTTGGAGAAGGAAACTCTTAGGCTTGATAGAAGACAGAAGGCTGTTGTTGTGAAGGGAGGTCATCTTACTGTTTTGGGTTCACATCTTGTGGTGATACTATCTTAGAGGAAGTTGAGGGGTTTTCTCCATTTATGGTTTCCCCTCCTAAAATCTTTGTGTCTCTTGTCTCTTGTGATGTGCTTATGTGAATGCTGTGCTTGTTATTCTCTCAGTGAAAAGATCTTATCATAATGCTAGCTTAAATGTTGAAAAACTAACACAATTAGTGCTAGCTATGCATGGATGCATGTGGATGAGGCGCATTCACTCACCTACCATAGTCAGTTAGACTAGTTAACTGATAATTAAGACTGAATTAGACACTTGAGTTGGGTTGTTGAACTCTGATAGTGATTTAGAAAAGTTCACTTAGCCATGCAGTCAAGTAGAGTGAAACCAATTCGAATTTCTTCACATAGATTTGAATTGCATGAGGCTATTTAGCCATTGTAATACATTGTAACAATCATCCAATTACTTTTGATTAATGAAAGCATTCACAATTGCAAGCCATTTTTGCAATGTTTCATTCTTCAATTTCTAAGTAAAATTTTATGATCTATCTTGTGAGTTGTGTGTTGGTCCACAAATCTATGTGCTCAATTTAATAAAAATTACACCTTGTCTTTTTCCCAAACTCAAAATTTCTCTACCACATTACAAAAACATAAATTTCCACTGATGACTCTACCAATTTAAAAAACATTTCCCAAATTCTCTTAGGATAATTTATCATTCCTGCTGGTGGCCACAAGATTCAATATGTATGGGATACTCTAAAACACCATCTCGTAACTAGCCACATTTTTCATATAAGCATTCCATCAAACAATTCATGGTCAAACTCTAATTTATGTTTGTATATGTGGATTCTATCACTTACAACCTCAATGCCACAACTAAGAGATTTTATAACACTTTGTAATGTCCCCATCCATAATTATTACCATAAGAATGGATAATTACAAATTTCTAATTTCTATTTTTTTCCCGATGGGCCATTATTAGAATATTCATGACTAAGAAATGCATGTGCAAGTGCATAAATGTAAAACAGAGTGGAGTTAAAAATCATATCCACAAACACATGATGCATAAACACTCATATTTATCATAGGAAGTAAATAAAATCATTTCACATTTATAGGCAAAGAGCATACCTATCTTTCAATAGAATAAGATCTATGTAATTGGATGTGTAAGAGATATTTTTCACCCAACCATAGGTATCAATTAAAAATGCCACCCCCAACCTAAGCTATGATGCCACCAAGAAAAAGGAAACACCTACAATCTTCTTTCTCTCTCATCCCAAAACCCATTTTCTCTCATGCCTATCCAATATGATCTCTAATGAGCATTTACATAAATCACTTAGATATCCCTACCACAACACTCTCTTTTACTACCCCACACAAAACAATATTGTAATTTTCTTTCACTACTCCATATATCCCTAAGTAAATCCAACCCTTACAATGCTTACCAATGTGCAAAAATAGTATGACTTGTATGTTGTTGGAGAACCTCTTGTGATATTAATACTTAGATTCTCCAGTATTCATGAGTAGAAAATACACAATGACAAATGTTCCTATCATTCGCAACTTGCGTGCTCACTTACAACCATTCTCGTTCCTTTAACGTTTGCAATTTTCCATCACAATTAGAAATTTTGGTTTTTTTCACAAACTAGCTATTGGCTATGAAGACACCAACATGAAAAACCCTACATAGTGTAAAAAACTACATTGAAAAAGAGTGATAGACAAAAGGAGATGAGAGGATGCTGAAAAGACGATTGACCTTTCTTTTGACCATAAAAGGAAGGACTCTAACAATTGTTGTGGAATTCTATTCATCCCATGCTTCCATAACTACATGAGTATATTTTTTCCACCAACCTCACACATGAGTTCAATGATTGGATTTAATAAGTCAAAGGACATGAACAGGATCATTTAGACACATGGGAGTAAAAGGACGATTTCTAAGGTTTACAGTAACATTCGCATTTTGACCCCTATAATATATTGGCTTGGTGTGTAAATCTTGTGTATATGATGTATAATTCCTAGTGTGGAGCTCAAGACTAAGGCCCCTCTAGTGAATTCCTAATATTATAGAGGAAAGTATTTTGTATTTTTTGAACAATGTGCTAGTAAGCCATGGGAAAATGTAAAAGCATGTAAATAATTATAATGCAATGTAAAGTCTGAAAATTGGTTATGGAGACAACCAGTATAAGGGGTTTTGTTTATCCACTAGGGAGAGTTGAGCGGTTGTGAGAGAGTAAATCTTATATTTCCTAGTGTCATCTTGAGAACCCAAGTGGATTTCCTTGCCATTCTTTAACTCGGTTGTAAGAAGGTAGCTGAGAAATCAACTCATGGGCTTAATGGAGAATGGAATGAGTGCAAAAATTTATATGACAAGGTATGGGATTAATTTAATTGATGTAAAAGTAAACTCCCTCATGAAATTTCATTTTCTTTCACCCATATGGAATCATAGAGTACCTAGGATGAGAATTCTTATCATGTGTTGCATTCACAGCATTGAAATTAACAAAAAACGTAACCATGGAGAAGGTCATGTTTCATTGATGTTAAAATTCCCAAAAATCTGTGTATCTTACGAAATCCAAGTGGGAAAATCATGTATTCCAACCCTGGGGAAAATATGAGAGTGTCCAAGCCAAAAATGCCATGAGAGAATACAAAATTGGAAGCCTGTAATTTGAATTATGTGGTTCTTCCTTAGAACAACCAAAAATTTGAAGTTAGGGAGAGACCAGAGGCTAGAATTGCTTGATAAACTTAGTGAAGGAAAGAATATATGAAGGTTTAGCATCTTGAACCTTTCTCTATCCACCTTGAATAGCACTAAAGGGAAGGGGTGCCAGAGTGACTATGTCATAGAGAAGGGGACTTTCTTATGTCAAGCGTGGTAGGTAATGTGGGTGTCAAGGCTGGATAGAGCTAATTGAGATGCTTGTAGCTCTATGGTTGGGCTCATTGGCTTAGAATTCACCTTCCATGTCTCTCTGCATGTTTGAGAAACCTAGCAGTGTACTGGCTTAGCATGAGTGTGTGTGCAAGTGGTTGTGAGTGAACCGGTATAGTTCCTTCCTAGTAGATAACATAGCCTAGCTAAGGGGTGGCCTCTTAGTTGAAGTAAAATAGGTTGGACATAGTGCATATGATTGGGTGGAGAATTGCACTCACATAGACATTTTCTCGAACGACTTCAATTAAAAGATAAATGCCTCTGTTGTGTATGAATGCTAGTGAAACGAAGAATTTGTTTCCTACATGAACTTCCAACGTCAATAAAACAAATGCTCAATGAATGGAAAGGATAATTAATGAAATATATATTATATAAGATCTATGATGAAATTACATTTATAATGGTGGGTCTTATATAATCCCATAATTCCCGTACAAAGAGGCATGTCTCTTGATTTAATTAATTAATTAATTGTTAGCATTACTATTAATGATATAAATATATATATATTATGTTATATTTATATTTTTTTATATAACAACTAGAATTCTTTGTTATGGGTGATTATTTACACATGTTGAATAAAATGAAGTAGCTAGCTTGAATTATTAACTAAATGCTTATGCATAGACTAAAAAATGAGTTTATCTCTGCACATAATCTCATTATTCTTATTCATAATGAATATGCTAGTTTATGCATGTGTATGTAGATCAATTTCTTCATTGTGTATGTTTAACTTGCATTTTCGTATGTCTTTTAAATTAGAAGAATATTCCTAAATTTCCATGATTAAAGCATCAGTACCAATGTCTAAGGATGAAGCAGAAATTGCGGTGGAGTATTTTGTTAACTATTAAGTTGTCATTGACTATTGAGCTGTCGATGTGCCAACGTCGAGGTGACGACGTCAGGATTGAAATAGGACCAGTGAATGGAACATCGTACCAGTACCGATGTCAAAATAGCGATGTTGACGTTAATACTCAGGACTTGGGGTGGTATTGTAGAAACATGGTTGAGTTCTAACTCCCGACTTCTGGGTCAGAGGGTGGCATCGATCCTTGTAGGTGGATCGTCAAAGTTACAATGTCTTGCATAGATTTTTGGGTTGTAAGCCCCACATAAAAAGAAAACACTGGTACCGATTCCGAAGTTGTGATGCCAAAGTGAGGACCGAGAGTTGTGATGTGGGGATTGTCGAGCACCCAATATGCAAGTAGATTACTACCAACATACAGAGTGTACAATATTTATTGTCAACCCGGGAAAGTCTTGTATTTAAAAGGATAAATGCACAGTATATGCTTAAACACAAAGTCACTGCAATTGAACACTACTATCCTCTAGCAACTATGCTCATCCCAAGAATCTGTGTAATCCCATTCATCTCCTAAATACTACAATCTCAATTACTTTCTGCCATGCATCAAGGAAAAATAACATAAGATTCAAATTACAATTGCAGATAAAAGGAAATCCTATTCGTATCCCTGAACAAGTAATTCACCTATTCAATCTTATTACTCTCGAAAGCCACAAGCATAAATTGAATGTTAATCTAGGAATTCAATTACAAAGGGTTGAGTTCAGCTACTCTAAGAATTTGAAATGCGGGAATGAGATTCAACAATCGTAACAGTAAAGACAAGTTGCAAGGATTCGTGGGATAACAACTAAAACTGTAGGATGAACAGAGCTGTGTACAACTACCACATGAATTGCATAAAAGATAGTTACCTACCCAGTCGATTGTCACTCTGTACCACTCATAGATCTCAAGGAAATGCAACCAAAATTATACTGTAAATCCACACTTACTACAACTGTGTACAAAAAGAATAAAATTAACAAGACATCACACAACAGATGAATTAGAAATTCCTAATTTAACACAGCAATCTCTGTGGAAGGCGGGCCCACCCTTCACACAGAGATGCTGGCTGAACAGATGTGAAACTCTTAAATCAGAAATAACTCCTTGTATTAAAAGATAGAATTATTACACAATCCCTGCTCACAGCTAATACAGTAAATAAATTATATGTTCAGCAACCCCCTGGGTCGAGACAACTCTTCATATTTATACATGTAGATCATAACATCTGATCCTATTAAGGGGCAGCCATGAAGATCTCTAATCTTCAGGCGCCCTAAATAACACTAGGTGTTACAAACATGGCATGGTAAAGACATAGAAAGTATGGGAAAGCTGTTAATTGGGCCAGGAGTAGTGATATTTTATGATCACAACTATACTCGAGCAGCAGTGTACTCAGGATTTCTGATTATGGTGCATTCTATTACAGCTGCCTTTTCACCGCTCCGTCTAGGATGTCGCATTAAAATCACGTGCCTTGGGTGATGATAGAAGGGCTGAGGATCAACTTGAGCAGTGAATATCCCTTCTTTCGAAACTTGTTCAACCCAATCTCCCTGCAGTCCACTTATCTCAAACTACCTTCATAAATCATAACATGTTAGCACATTTGAGAGATACACAACTTTAATTATCACAATCATAAGCATTAATAAGATAAAGCAATGACCAGTCATACCTTGGTAGTTTGAAGAATAAAGTAGAGATAACAAGTTTGATTGATGTGCTGAATGGGATAGGATAGGGGAAGAAGAGGTGATTAAGGGTGGTTAAAATAGGCCATTTCTGGGCTCAACATCTCCCCCCAACTATCCTGTTGCATGTCCTCATGCAACAACCTGCATCATTCAGAATCTGAATCCTGTACTGAGCTCTACTCGTGGAGGGAGGAAAAATTGGAAGGAAACTCAGGCACCTCATCTTTCTTTAAAAATCCTCTGTGAGCAAACCAATACTTCCAGCATCGCTACTCCTCTACCCTAGTTAAGGAAAAATCCACGTTATACAGTTTTGCTGGCCACCAGATGAGGGGGAATTTGAATTTCAAACCCAACCAATTAACCCCACATTCCCTAATACATCCCACGTATCCCTTCACCCCGGAAAGTGCCTGTTTGAAATTGCTGGAACAATAAGGGTCTTAGCTTCTGAGTATAGGGGAGGAAGCCTGCCATCTATGCTTACTCCCTGCCAATGCTACTTGCTGATGTATGGAAATGTAGTTAGTGTAAGTGGAGATCACTTCCTCCTGAAATCCCATTATATGCTGAGCCTGGGTAGGATTTGAAAACAATCCCTTGTACCGAGCAAGAAGAGTACCAGGATTCTAAGGTTCACTTAGAATCCACAAGTTAGTGTGAGCTTCATTGTGGGAAAATGTTTGAAAAGACCTTTCCCACCGAGCATGATTTCTCACAAAGGAAGAAAAATCTCTCAGCTAAACATCCCCTGCAAATGGAACAGGATTCGAATGGCAGTCCATAGGGAAAGCCATTTCATGCAAGTATAGTTCACACAACAAATTCTGATCCTCAAAATTACTTCCAAAGAATGCTTCCAAAAACTTTGTTGAGGTCGCTATTTCAAATGACCTCCCTTCCTTCACAACCTTCAATTTAAACCATACAAACTGTTCAAATAGGAATACAGGGTAAGAGGAAGAAGGAACCCTAGTGCCCAGGAGTTCTTGAGAGAGAGCATACATTTGCTCTTTCTCCTTTTGCATGGATTGGAACTTTTTCAATCCTCCCAAATTGCTCTGTAGCTCTTCTTCCTGAATTCTGTGGGCCATCTGTTCTTCTGCCCAATTCTCTTCCAATCCCCTGATGATTTTTCTATGCTCACTGAGAGAAATCATCCCTTTCTGGTACTCCTCCACCTGGCTCTTCCAATTGGTCACCTCCATTCTCAGAGTTGAGACTTCTGCTGTGAGGTTCAGGATTTGCTTTTTATGATGCTCCTCTTGATCCGAGTCCAAATCAATGAAATTTATAAGGGGTAGAGGCACTAGTTCTTGTGGGACAATGTCTTCCTTTTGGGAATCCTATACATCTAAATTTGTTATGAGAGTTGCTGGTTCTTGTGTGACAGCAACCTCTTCTGGATTCTCTTCAACAGCTACATCCATTGCTTCTAGAGACACTGGTTCTTGTGTAGCGGTGTCTTTTTCTTGGGTACCCTGCACATCTGAAGTTATTATGGGAGCTGCTGGTTCTTGTGTAGCAGCAACTTTCTCTATATTTTTTTCAACAGCTCCATCCATTGCTTCTAGAGACACTGGTTCTTGTGTAGCAGTGTATTTTTCTTGGGTACCCTGCACATCTGAAGTTATTATAGGATCTGTTGGTTCTTGTGTGACAGCAGCCTCTTCTGGATTTTCTTCAACAACCATATCCATCAGTCCTAGAGACACTGGTTCTTGTGTAACAGTGTCGTTTTTTTTCCTTCTACTGCTGAGATTGAATGTCTTCTTCAGTGTGCAGGTACTCCTCAAGGATTTCAGTGTCACCTGAAGATTGTGCCTGGTCCTGTTCATCTTCACTCCAATGTATATCGGGGATGATATCCACTTCAGGATTATCTTCTAGTTGCATTTCAGGAGTCCTTGCTGCAACCTCCAAGGATGTTGGTTCTTGTGTGACAACATCCTAGCTCATTTCTTCATCCTCCTGCTGTTGCAGTTCTTCTTCTATAATATCTGTATTGTGGGAGCATTCTGGGGTTATAGTGCAGCATTCTTTATTAAGCTCCAGAGTGTCCTCCATCTCAGGTTCTTCTCCCATCTGCTCGACCATTTGGGAAAGTGTACTCAGGGATGCTGGTTCTTGTGTGACAGCACCCTGTTCGATTGCATCATTGTCTTGCCTTTGTGGCTCCACCTCTATAATTTCTGTGTCATGGGAGCATTCTGGACTCAAAGTGAAATTTTCATCCCCACCATCAGGCATGATCTCATCCCTTGGTTCCTATGTCCCGGAGTTGGTGGCAACTTCAGCAAGAATGGTTAAAGATGTTGGTTCTTGTGTAGCAGCATCTTCCTTTTCTGCAGCTCCCTCTATTGTAGGTGTAGACTGTTGTGTTGTACATGCATGAATTACGATCTTGTGGCTTGCTTCCTTAAATATTTCCCCACATGTAGGGAAGACCACTCACTCTTCTTCCCTGCCAGGCTCGGTAGAGTTTGATCCCTCCAGTTGGTCCATAGCCTCCACCAATGTGTACATTTTTCTTTCGCCCTATTTCTTGCAGGTCTCTTTCCAGGTTTCCAATTCCCTTCTAAGTGTTTGGACTTCTTCTTTTAATAGTGTATTTTCAAGCAGAAGTCCTTCAATTTGAGGTTCTTCCTCGACTGGCCCTTGTGGGGCATCCATTGGCCTAGGTGCAAGAATAGGGAACTCAATCTGTGCCTCTAGGGTTGCCCATCTTTTTCTTGCTACCTCTGCTGCTGCAGCTGATCTAGTTTTTTTCCTTCTTATTGGTGTGGCTATTTTAATTTCATCAATTGATCTCTTTCTTTTCTTTTGTGGTACTGGGATGTTGGGATTCACAGTTGAGGTAGAAGGAATATCCCTTGTTCTATTGTTTTCTTGCTCCTCCGGCTATTCTTCCTCAATCAAGGTTCCTCCCCACTCCGATGAGGATTCAATGGTTTCCAGATCGATATTTCCTTCCCTTACCATGGCTTTGTCACCTTCAGGTTCAATTGTCACAGCATTTAGTGCTGCTCCAATTTCACCTTCTGCTGTCAGAGCTGCCCTGCTTTTTGGGTCTTCCATAGGATTTTTATCTACATCCTCCCTCAATTGCTTTGTTTGTGCCCCTGGTTGCTCTTCTTCTAATCCAGTTTCATTCCCCCCCAACTACATTGGAGGGACTCCAGTCCTCTTGCTGTGGTTCATGTCCCCCCTACTGTGGATGAGCCTATTCCTGTTCTATTGGGACACCCAGCAAGGGAGCGGGTGCCCAAGCCTGAGCTGTGATTGCTCCCAGGTTATATTATACTGAGCAAGGGTTCTCAAAATTATTAATTTGATAAGACCATGGTGGGTCAGTGAGGCAAGTGGGTGATTAGCAGCTTGGACGAATCCCGCCATATGATGCAAATCATGAAGGAGATAATATGGAATATTCAACAAGGTTCTATGGCGGAGATGAGAAAGTAAAGGCAGTTCAAAATTATAAACAGTTTGGTACCTACCTTCACAAGTGATGTATTTCTTGAGGAAGACAGCAACCTGGTCCCATGGCTGCGACAATGAGTGCAGTGCTATCCCTCTTCTTGATGATTGAACCTGCTCCACCTCTATTAAAAAGGCTTTCAATGATGTAGTAGTAGGGACTCGACATCCAAACCAAGCCCTTCCCACCTGAGGGATGGCAGTCACCTCAGAGATAATGGCCTCGGAGACTTCGATGCGTAGCCCACAAACCTCTGAGTAAGTTTCTGTAAGGTTTAGAACGAATTGTAAGGCTGCTTCACGATTGAATCCGTCCAGACGTTCGAAAAATTCTGTCCACCCAACGGCTTGAAAGATGGTAAAAACCGCATCATTTTTCCTGAGCTCCTGTGTATTTGAAGGTTCGTAACGAGCTGGAATCCCCATGGTCCTAAGTTCAAATTAAGGTGGCTGTTCCATAGATTACAGAGCCTGAAAATGGAGGTTACAGCACAGAGGATGCACGAATCACTGAGAGGAGATGTTAGGGAATGGGTAAATTTGGAAAGTTCAGCACACAAAAACGTTTCAAATTTTATTCCAAATTGGGGAAGGTGGCGGTTATTAGTTTTTACGTTGCACGGGGGAAAGAGTTAATTAGGCCATAATGGTGATACGAATAAAGGTACGACTGATATCGTTAAATCATATGAATACTTAATCACGTATTGGATACTTAATCGTATCAATACTCAATACTTAATAAATCAAAGCCATACCTTGTGAGACTGTGCATTGGATATCCTTCAGAAAATGGTGGAACGTGCGGTTGCTGACGTTGCGGAGGCTGAACTCATGCGCAATCATTAATTTAATCATTATAACTGGGATACTGCCATAATTCTTTCCACCCACGAAACACAAACCATCGTGTCCACATGGTCGGAATTATGAAAGAGACCGTCACCTTTATATGGGCCAGTTCACCGGCACGAGGAGGAATCGGAGCCATATCTAGCAGGTTTAATGGCGTAGAAAGAAATTTTCCAATAACACTGGAGTTACCACTGTAGGTTTTGAAACAGAAATGTGGCCTTTAATGCTAGATACATCGGCCAAATATAGCGGATTTGCATCCGCTAGAAAAAAAATATCACAGCCACTGGAAGATATGTTGCAGCCACCGGAAAAGGGTTCACGGCTGCCGGGAAATATGTTGCAGCCGCTGGAAAGAGGGTTCATGGCTACCGGGAAAATATGTTGCAGCCGCAGGAAAAAGGTTCACGGCTGCTGGGAAAGAGATTTACGATCGCCGGGAAAAAGGTTTACGGTTGCCGAAAGATATGTTGCAGCCGCCAGAAAAAGGGTTCACGGCTGCCGGGAAATATGTTACAGCCGCTGGAAAAGGGTTCATGGCTGCCGGGAAAATATGTTGCAGCTTTCGGAAAAAGGTTCGTGGCTGCTGGGAAAAAGGTTTATGGTCGCCGGGCAATATGTTGCAGCTACTGGAAAATTTATTTAGGGAAAAGAAAATATGGTGCGGGAAGACATAAGAAAACAACCCTCGTTCGACAGGCCCAATCTAGTCGTACCCCTGGCACTTTCCTGCAATTTTTGGAAAAACAACAGCAAACGAGAAGATAAAATGCACAAAGGAAAAAACAATGTAAAATAAGAAAAAAAACAATTAGTTATGCACAGTAATTCAAGCACGATTTACAGTTTAAGGATTGACAGAGGCAAGGAGAAGTTCCTGCCTTGGTGCCAGCTGATAATCTAGGTCAGCAGCAATTTGCAAAACAAATGCATCTTTTGAAATAGGTTTATGGTACAGTCGCAGCCTGTGACCATTAGCGAATAATTGTACACGGTTTTCATCAATGGTCAGCAGGCATACAGTGCCGTTGTCAAATACCCTGTCGACCAAGTATGGGCTTAGCCACCTTGTGCGTAATTTGTCTTTAAAATATCTTTTGAATCTGGAATCGTATAGTAATTCCCAATCTCCCTCACAGAAGACCTTTTTTTTAATGAATCGGTCATGCCAGTTGGATCTCTGTTGCTGAATGAACACTGTCTGGTCTACTGTGGCTAACCGATTCTCGTCTAGCTCATTCAGTTGATTTAATCTTCTTTTCTGAGCTTCTGTTACATCCAGATTCATTTTTTTGTCTGTCTTCAGGGTCTTGATCTCGAATTCAATTGTAAAGATGGAACTTTTTCCATACACTAAATCATAAGGAGAGAAACCTGTGGTGTTACGCCAAGTCATGCGATATGCCCACAGTGCTTCTGGAAGCCTGTCAGCCCTATCTTTTCGATGGCTCTTAACTGTCTTGGTAAGGATGGCTTCAATAACTTTATTAGTGCTTTCCACCTGGCCATTGGCTTGGGGGTGGTAAGGTGAAGCCACCCTATGCTGAACATGATACTTCCATAGCAGGGATTCAAATTGATGCGACATGAATTGCAGTCCCCCATCGGTAACTAATTCCTTAGGTACCCCAAAACAGGTAAATATTTCACTGTATAGAAAATCAATCACATCCTGGTCGTTATCCTTAGCCAAGGCTACAGCCTCTAGCCACTTGGTCATATAATTAGTACAAACCATAATGTAGGCTTTCTGTCTAGAAAGAGGGCTCATAGGGCCAACGAAATCCAGTGCCCATCTATCAAATGGTTCAACTACTACTTGAGGTTGTAGAGGCATCTGATCTATTTTATTGGGCTGGCCCATCCTTTGGCAGCTGTCACAGGACTGAACATACCTTTTAGCATCCCTAAAAAGAGTCAGACAATAGTAGCCCATCCACAGCGCTTTGTGCCCTATTCTTCTATCTGCAAAGTGTCCCCCACAAGGTTCATCGTGACAGGCTTTCAGTATATGAAAGATTTCATCTTCCCTTACACATCTCCTAATCTCAAGATCAGGTCCTGTGTACAAGAGATGATCATTTACCCAACAATACCTGGCACTCTGCTGGATGATTTTTCTCTTTTCTCGTTTAGACATATGTGGTGGGATCTTTCCTGCAACCAAATAATTAGCAACGTCTACATACCAAGGGGGATGAGCTGAAAGTGCGAAGAGATGTTCATCTGGAAAAGAGCCCTCAACAGGCCAACTATCATCACTGTTAGTGAAATGAGATAAAAAATCAGCGACAACATTTTCTTTCCCAGGTTTATCTATAATGGTAATATCAAACTCCTATAATAACAATAACCACCTGGTCACTCTGGAATTAGTGACAGGTTTGTTCATTAAATATTTAATGGCAGAGTGGTCAGTGTGCACAAACGTAGGATACCTAGTAATGTAATGTCAAAATTTATTAATAGAGTAAACAATAGCTAAGAATTATTTTTCAGTGACAGTATAGTTAAGTTCAGCAGGGGCTAAATTTTTACTAACATAATAGATGGCATAAGGGACTTGACCATCTTGATGTCCTAAAACTGCTCCAATGGCAATATCAAAGGCATCTGAAGAAATATGAAAGGGTAGGGTCCAATTAGGTCCTCTTAAGATAGGAGCTGTGGACAGCTTCTCCTTAAGCTTATCAAACGCTGTCTGGCATGCTTTACTCCAAACAAACTGTACATCCTTCATTAACAAAGAAAACAAAGGGGAAGCAAGTTTGGAGAAGTTTTCTATAAACCTTCAGTAATATCCAGCATGTCCCAGAAAACTTCACACCTCTTTTTTAGTTGAAGGGGTAGGTATATTTTTTATCACCTTGATTTTTGAGGGGTCCACCTGAATGCCATAGACAGAGATGAAATTCCCCAATACCACTCCCTCACTCATCATCATATGGCACTTTTCAGTGCTTAAAGAGAGATGGGTCTGTTCACAGCAAGTTAATACTTTCTTTAAATTTTCCAGTGCTTCCTCAAAATCCTTGCCATAAGGAGTAAAATCATCCATAAAGATTTCCATAGTGTCATTAACTAACTCAGAGAATATGCCAATTACAGCTCTTTGAAATGTTGCTGGTGCATTACATAAACCAAAGGGAAGCACTCTGTAGGAGAACGTTCCCCAGGGACAAGTGAAGGTGGTTTTATCCTAGTCCTTAGGAGCAATCTGAATCTGATTGTACCCGCTAAACCCATATAGGAAGGAGAAGAACTTCTTCCCTGATAAGGTGTTGAGTATTTGGTCAATAAAGGGAAAAGGGAAGTGGTCCTTTTGCGTGGATTTTTTCAGCTCCCTATAGTCGACACAGACCCTCCATTTACCATTTTTCTTGGGTACAATTATGAGTGGGGAAATCCACTTGCTATCTGAAATAGGATATATAAATCCTGCTTCCAAGAGTTTCTGGATTTCTTCCTTCACTATGTCCCTCAGATTGGGGTTCATTTGTCATTGAGGCTGACACACAGGCCGGGAGTCACTTTTAATATACATACGATGGGTGCACAGATTAGAGGGAATACCCCTCATGACTGTATACTCCCAGGCAAATGCCCCCTTGTGTTCTTTCAAGAGACTGATCAGGCGATTTTGTTCATCTAAGGAGAGATTAGGATTGATATTGAAGGTTTTTCCAGACTCTACCTCAATAGGAATACTTTTTGAGTTTTTCAAAACTGGGATTATGTTTGTGTCACCAACTAGTGCTTCTTCTGTAAGATTTTCTTATTCTTCCTTGCCCAAGGTTATGTTCAGGATTTGAAAAACCTCTTTATCGACTGAAGTGGGTTCACTAATAAAATTATTAATAGCATCGTCCTCCGTTTCATTTTTAAAAGTTAAGGCCTTCCCTATAGTTAGTAGTGGCTGAACATCCTCCTCTTCCTCCGGCTCTATCCAAAGAGAAGTTTTAGCCTCTAGACTTGGCCGAGCTAGAGGATAAAGGGTGAGGTTTTTAGTCTCAGTGCCATCAGATATGGTCATGGACCCAGATTGATAGCTGATGCAAGCATCAGCTGTGGCCAACCAAGGCCTCCCCAGGATTATTGGTGTCCTCCCAGCTGCAACTTTGGTTGTAACACCAAGAAGTCAGCAGGGTACTCCCATGAATCAACTCAGATGACAAGATCATCCAGGATTCCTTCGGGTCTAATGGTGGATCTGTCCACCAATTCTAAAATGGTGGGGGTCAGCCTAAGATTAGTGAGCCCAAGCTTCTTTACAGTCTCAATTGTTATGACATTGATCGCTGCTCCTAAATCTACTAGTACATTGGGTATCTGTGTATGCCCTATCTGCACAGTGACAGTGGGATTTCCAGGGTCTTCATACTTAGTCACTGGGTTTTTTCCTGTTATCAATGCAGATAGATTCCCTATAACATGAACAGTGGGAGGATCCCTGGGCTTCCTTCCTAGTTTCTTGGTGCACAGGTCCCAAACAGTTCTAGCATAAACAGGTACATCTTGAAGAGATTGAAGGAGGGGGATTTTAACAAAAATATTCTTTAACTCTCCTAGGAGGTTAAACTGAGGTTGCCCCCTGCCCTTGGTAGCATTAGTCTATCGGGGTATGGTGGTTGCCTTATCAGCTGGGTGGGCTGCGTATTGTCTGATTTATCATTTGATGCTTCAGCCATCCCATCTAAGGGATGCTCAGCATCTTCAATAATAGGAATTGTATCAAGCGGATGCTGTGGACTCAC
This sequence comes from Pseudotsuga menziesii, assembly GCA_001517045.1. Classification (NCBI taxonomy): domain Eukaryota; kingdom Viridiplantae; phylum Streptophyta; class Pinopsida; order Pinales; family Pinaceae; genus Pseudotsuga; species Pseudotsuga menziesii. The sequence goes on from LPNX010243944.1 coordinate 173,040, forward strand.
CCCTTCTTTATGCACAGAAGGTGGAGCATCTTCTGTAATTACAGGTTATACTATTTTTCCTGATTGTAAATGAATATCGTTACAAGGTACAAGGGAAAGAGAGTAGGCTGGCATGTTGACAGTCTCAAATTGATGTACTGTTTTATTATTTGGGTTAGGATTAGGTTGGGCAGGTAGCTGAGGCCGCATCAGTATATTCAGGACAAAATTGTTCTACAATTGCAGCTGCGATTGCTGATGAGGGTATTGAGGATATTGAGGATATTGAGTAGAATATGGTGACTGTTGTGGTGGAGGTGGTTGAGGAAACTGGTTCCCAGGATGGAAATTCCTCCATCCAGGAGACCACGAGGTAGGTTGGTGTGGTGGCTGTGTCCAAGGATTCCATGAGTTATAATTTTTCATTGCAGGTTGTGAAGGATTCCACTGAGCATAATTCAATGGGAACTGTGTATTCACATTTTGCATGTTATGCCAATTGTTCATATTATTCAAAAATGGAAACGATTCCGGGGACATACCTTGATTTCGAGGCTGCCAAGGTTTCTTCTGTGCAATAAGATAGGTTGATTCCACCTCTGGAGTCGATTCCTACAGAACAGCCTTCACTTGGGGAAGTGAGGGACATTCTTTCGTGTCGTGGTTTAGTTCACATAGCTGACACACCTCTACTTTATCAAGCGGACACTCCCTCATAGGATGGGTCTTTCTACATTGAGGGAAAAACACACCGAGTGTGAGGTCCTCCACTGCTTGTTTTTGTTTCACCTTCAGGACGACGATCTCCGAGGAGATAGAGCTCATCATTTCTGTTTTAAAATTTTCAAGGAGATTGCCTATCTCTGCATGGGTGGCTCCTCCATTAGATGACTTCTGATTTCTGTCGAAGACGTCGCGTTCTAGCTTATCCTATTTGTCCCACCTGTTGTTCCTGGAAGATCCCCTGGAGTACCTCTTACATAATTCCATAATATTTCTGAAAGATTCCTTGGAGATATCTCCCTTTCCTAGTAGGTTTAACATATCTAAACAATCATCCCTGATTCCACGAAGCATGATTATATTGAGCACATCCAGCCCCATGTTCATCTGCCTGACTCTTTGCACATTGTACAAAAGCCTTTCCACAAAATCCTCCAGACTCTCATCCTCCTTCTGCACCATTTTGAACAATTCCTCTCTTTTGTCCTTGGTGTTGCAATATTCCTTATATTTCTCCAAGAAAACCTATTTCATTTTATCCCAATTAGCAACAGTTCCTCCTCCTAGGCTCATAAACCAGCGTAATGCGTTGTCCTTCAAGGTAGCCGGGAAGAGTTTTAGCTTTTGTGCATCGGTGACATAATCATAGCTGCGACAAAGGATATCGAATTCAAAAAGGAATTCGTCTGGATCTTCGGCCACTTTTCCATGGAAGCAAGGCAACACCGATGGTGAGATATTTTTCATAGGGGTTGTCCCTTCTGGCTGCTAAATCAGGAACTGCAGGGTAGCCACAGTTCCTTCGGGCAGGGAGTGATTATCATGATGATATTTTTCCCCCATTCCCTCTTCCTTGTCAGATTCGTGTCTGTTACTCATCTCCTCTTCTGTTTTCTCCTCTTTGTTTGTTCCTGCGTTCTTTTTCTCGTTATTTTCTTCTTTCTTTCCCTTGTTCTTCCATTGATTAGTAATATTTTGGTGGAACTGCGTCCACTCTTCTTCAGTTACAACTTTCCCATAAATGTGGTAGATCGGGCTTCTACCAGCAGGTCCAGTTGTAACAGTTGTGTCCTATCATGCAGGGATATTTGTGGAAGTCGCGGTTGTGTCCTCCACCGTGGATCCTGACGCTGGCGCCCCTGGATCACCAGGGTCTCTTCTGATAGGAGTTTCTTGATGGTGAAGCCTGGTGGATGAATCGGTTCTATTAACAAGACCATCGATGAATGTCCTTCTGCCCAGTGGTGGACCTCAACCACGACCCAAGCCACCTGCACTGTTAGTATTTTGTGGGGTTTTGGGGTCTAAAAGATGATCACGCTTTACCCTTCTCGTATTCATGCAACCCAAATCATTACAGAAAATAAAGTAGAAAATACTGACTAGAAACAATTACAAAAATGCAATTAACAATGGTGTTTAATTTTTATCCTTCCCCGGCAACGGTGCCAAAATGTCGAGCACCCAATATGCAAGTAGATTACTACCAACATACAGAGTGTACAATATTTATTGTCAACCCGAGAAAGTCTTGTATTTAAAAGGATAAATGCACATTATATGCTTAAACACAAAGTCACTGCAATTGAACACTATTATCCTCTAGCAACTATGCTCATCCCAAGAATCTGTGTAATCTCATTCATCTCCTAAATACTACAATCTCAATTACTTTCTGCCATGCATCAAGGAAAAATAACATAAGATTCAAATTACAATTGCAGATAAAAGGAAATCCTATTCGCATCCTTGAACAAGTAATTCACCTATTCAATCTGATTACTCTCGAAAGCCACATGCATAAATTGAATGTTAATCTAGGAATTCAATTGCAAAGGATTGAGTTCAGCTACTCTAAGAATTTGAAATGTGGGAATGAGATTCAACAATTGTAACGGTAAAGACAAGTTGCAAGGATTCGTGGGATAACAACTAAAACTGCAGGATGAACAAAGCTGTGTACAACTACCACATGAATTACATAAAAGATAGTTACCTACCCAATCAATTGTCACTCTGTACCACTCATAGATCTCAAGGAAATGGAACCACAATTATACTGTAAATCCACACTTACTACAACTGTGTACAAAAAGAATAAAATTAATAAGACATCACACAACAGATGAATTAGAAAGTCCTAATTTAACACAGCAATCTCTGTGGAAGGCGGGCCCAGCCTTCACACAGATATGCTGGCTGAATAGATGTGAAACTCTTAAATCAAAAGTAACTCCTTGTATTAAAATATAGAATGATTACACAATCCCTGCTCACAGCTAATACAGTAAATAAATTATATGTTCAGCAACCCCCTAGTTCGAGACAACTCTCCATATTTATACATGTAGATCATAACATTTGATCCTATTAAGGGGCAGCCATAAAGATATATGATCTCCAGGCACCGTAAATAACATTAGCTGTCACAAACGTGGCATGGTAAAGACATAGAAAGTACGAGAAAGCTGTTAATTGGCCCAGGAGTAGCGATCTTTTATGATCACAACTATACTCAAGCAGCAGTGTACTCAAGATTTTCGATTATGGCGCATTCTGTTACAGCTGCCTTGTCACCGCTCCGTCTAGGATGTCGCATTAAAATCACGTGCCTTGGGTGATGATAGAAGGGCTGAGGATCAACTTGAGCAGTGAATATCCCTTATTTTGAGACTTGTTCAACCCAATCTCCCTGTAGTCCACTTATCTCAAACTACCTTCATAAATCATAACATGTTAGCACATTTGAGAGATACATAGCTTTAATTATCACAATCATAAGCATTAATAAGATAAAGCAATGACCAGTCATACCTTGGTAGTTTGAAGAATAAAGTAAGGATAACAAGTCTGATTGATGTGCTGAATGGGATAGGATAGGGGAAGAAGAGGTGATTAAGGGTGGTTAAAAGAGGCCATTTCTCGACTCAACAGGGATGTGGATTACATTATGATTCTGACTTTCATCTCTCGATGTTAGAACATCGAATTCAGTAAGTCAGGGTTGTTTGTTGGAAACTTCTCGGTGGTTCTAACTTTCGACTCCCAACATCAGAAACATAAAAAATGATAGGTATAGTATAAATGTAATAATATAATGGTCGTAATTGACATTTCAAGGAAGTTTTGTTGTGGAATAGTTGTGTGGTTTTGATGTTCAAATTTTCATGTCAAAAAAGTCATGAAAGAATGGAAATGTTGGGAAGATGGGAATAGCATTTGGTACTGTGAATTCCTAGTTAATGGTTAAGCAAGAAACATTCTTTTATCTAACTGCGAAGCTATTTAAGTGATTGTTGAATCTCTATTTTGTATAATTAATTGTTGTTAAGGCTAAAGGTACAGTAATATCCCTCTTCTGCTTGCAGAAACCTGGTTATGTGGCACCCCATAGCTGTTTCGGGTGAGACTGCAACCTATTCGTAGGTTGTTGCCGAAAGGGCCAACACTGTGGGTCTTTTTGTTGGTGTGAAGTTAAAGTATAAACCCTGGGTCTTCCCTATAGCCTAACAAATTGGTTTCGTTGCTGGTTGAACTCAGTATCTTCTCAAGAGGGGTTTACATTGTACCTAGAGGGCTATGTTCTGGATACCCTCAGTGAAAGAAATCAGTGACTGGATTGAAGAGACCTATTTGAAATTTGCTGAACAAGAAAATAAGGATCCTCATCGTAGCTCAGACGACTTCTTGCAAAGGTATGTTTTTTCTAATGTTTATGAAATTTTCTTTGGTAGTATCCACATAGAATTGCACCAGTGGTTATCCAGGTTGACAGAGAGAAAGACGAACTTACAAGAAGGTCAGTTTCCTGACTGGACCCCCACGAGAATTAATATATTGAAAAGAGTGAACAATGAGATATCACGAGCTGTTGATTTCTGGACAACGCAAACCCTTGAAGCAGTTGTGACGAAGTTTTCCATCGACATGAGTACCTCCTTCAGCGAAGCTGAACGGCAGTTTTTCAAAGGACCAAGGGGTAGGTACTTGAATTCATTTAGTTTGAGAATTAAAATGCTCTTGGCTGAAAAAGGCATATTGCTTATAGAATCATATTACTAGAACTAGTGTTACTAACCTATGTTTGGAAGTGAAAGTGACTTCGACAAGCAAAGTGGTTTGCTGCGAAGTGGTAAAAGATTCAAGAGAAATATAGAATCCTATACCCTAGGCTAGAATACCGAGTATACCCCAGTAAGACCAGAAGACGCTAAGTCCGAAGAAACCTCTTCTGTTAGAAACCCTCCTACAACCCCGCAGAGAAGATCTGTTATCCATGAGAAACCGTCGCAGTCTAAAAGTAACCCTAGCCTGAGTATTGCTATTGCAGGTTAGTCTACCCCGATAAGTTCCCCCCCACCTACTACCAGTCCCCCTCCCTCCCCCCCTAGATCTCAAATGGCCCATATGAATGATGACATCAAACTACCCGTCTTTAGAGGAACTGGATCAGAGGATCCAGAACAGTTTTGGTTTTTATGTGAAGCTGTGTGGACTGCGAAGAACATTATGGATCAAGATATAAGAAGGGTGCAGCTGGTTACTTTTTTCAGAGATCGGGCTTTGACCTGTTTTATGAAATTTTCTAGCACTCAGAACCATGTCTTGGCTGATACTAAAGCAACAATGATCAAATATTTCAAGAAGCCTAAATCAGAATCACAGTGCATAACTAAACTGAAAGAGATTCAGCAGAGGCATGGTGAATCAGTTTGGGACTTTGATCAGAGGTTCAAAGTTCTGCTAGATCAAGTTAGCTTCACTATTGGACCATAACAACATAATGAATGGTTCATTGCAGTATTGTTAACGCATATCAGAACTCCACTCATGCAACAGAAGGTTGCTGATCAGCAAGAAGCTTTGGAAATTTCTATGAAGCTTGAAATAGCGCTTGTCAAAGATAATTCTGGTATAGCCCAAATACAAGCGCAGTTGGCAGAAATGGCTTTGGAGCTTCACGACATGAAGAAGGGGAAATCTATTCGCGAAGAGTTTTGGTGTACATGATGTAGGATAGAAGGCCATGACAGAGAATAGTGTCCTGCGTTAAGGAACTATCTGAGTACTGGTGCACCAAACCCGCTTAACCCTAATGTTCTATATTGTGAGATCTGTAGGACATCTGGCCAGCACCGACCTGAAGATTGTTATCTGTTGCAGAGATATGTTCAGGTCCCTAAGAATCCCTATTGCAAGTTCTGTAAGTCAGTTGGACATAATGAAGAGGAATGTCGAATCTTTGACCCTATGAGAGAGCAAACATATGATGCTTATAGGGTACATAATGATGCACAAGGCAATGATGGATATGGTTACCATGGTAGTACATCAGGTCAAGGTACTTTTGGAGGTCGTGGTTGTGGTGGTATGCCTGGAAGAGGTCGAGGCCAGGTTGTGTGCTATAACTGCAATTAGGCAGGACATCTAGCTAGAGACTGTCGGAACCCCACTACAACATGTCAATATTGCAGAGAAGTAGATCATGTTATTGAACAATGCCCACAGCTGATAGCCAATATACAAGAAATAAATAGCGCTCCTACTCAGAATATTCAGATGATTGCCGTAGAACAAAGACCTATCCCAGCCATTAACATTGTTACAAGGAGTGGAGCTATGACACAAGTGCAGAATAAGGAGAAACAACCTGACTAGGCTTGGGTTCGTAAGACCCCAAAGAAAATCCTAGCATTTGATGTTGAAAGAGAAAAAGAGACATTTATGGAAGCCAAAAAATACTTTGCTAACCCAAGCACATCAATAGCACCTACGCAACAGCATCAACAACAGTTACAGTCTTAAGAAGCTTCGTCGGATAAAGTAAGTACACTGTCATCATTTTTATAGAGTTGTATGAAGCTCTTAAGGAATCAGAATGCTTTGAATGAGTTACAGAAATTTATTGCTTCTTGTGAAACCCAGCGAAGCTCTGGAAAAGAAAAAATTGTCAATAGAGTTAGAAGAACTGGAAGAGAAATGAGATTGCATGCTCAGATAGGAGAATATGATATGACTGATATCATTTTAGACCTGGGATCAGAAGTAAATGTCTTAACTAAGCAGACATGGGAACAGATGGGAAAACCTACCCTTGAATGGTCCCCTATATAGTTGAGATTAGCCAATCAGCAGAAGATTGTGCCCCTAGGCAGATTCCCTAGTATCCCAGTAGACATTGATGTAGTTAGTACCTTGGAAGACTTTGAATTCATTGAGATAATTGATGATAGCAACCCCTATCCATCCTTGCTAGGAATTGAATGGGCAATAGAGAATTCTGCAGTAATTAACCTTAAGAACAGGCAGATGGCTTTTGAAGGTAAAGGCTTGAGAGTCATAGTACCCTTGGACCCCTATCAAGGAGAAAGGTACACAGAGCCAGTCAGAGATGAAGATCAGGATGTTCTAGATCATATCTACAACATCAAAGCTAAGGAGGAAGACTATGTTAACCCTACTACTGAAGGTATAATGGATTGGAAGTGTGACAGTTCTTGCATGACTGATTCATATGAAGGATTAGAGAATTGGCAGAATAGACTTTATGAGTTAAATGGACATCGATGTGTAAGAATTACCAAGTCTCTCAGATGGCTTGGCTCATAGACAAGAGTCTTACCTATTTGTGATGGCTTGACAGACCCTGAAGAGTTTATTTTTCAATTTTCAGAGCAGGTACCAGATTCACGGAAAATGGAGACTCTAGATTCAGTATTTAGAGCCACAGCTGCTAGATGGTGGAATGGTCATAAAAAGTACATTCATAGTTGGGAAGCTTGTCAAAATTCCCTTCGCCTGAGATTCATGGATCAACCTCAGGAGGTGCGAAGCAGGTTTAATGGTAAGACTAGCCCTCAGAAACATTTGGAGCAATTCTATGAAGCATGGAAGCATGTACCTCATGAAGAATGGGTACATAGGTTTATACACACTCTGGAACCTTTAGCAAAGAACTGGTATGCGGAGGTGGAGCTTCGCCATGGTACAGTAAGTTGGGATAGTCTTGTTGATAGTTTTGTGCTGACATTTTCTATTAATGAGGTTTGTCCTGCTTTAGACGCAGCAATTAGGTTGATCCATACTAAGGTGTTTGATGATAAAGAAATAGCAGAGCACCAACCTGATTGGAAGGAACAAGAAGCTAATGCAGTAGAATGTTATAACCTCGCAATTGACGAGGATGATGACCTGCGCAACATTAATATTCCTGAGTCAGAAGGACACTCCGAAGTACATGGACCGGCAGTCGAAGCACCTGAAGTGACTCATCCCTTGAAGACAAGGACAGTAAACATTGGATCAGAAGAAAATCCTAAGTACGCTACCATTGGAGATTATTGGGATGAAGAAATGGTGAGAAAAGTGACCCAACTTCTCCATGAGTATCAGGACTTATTTCCGACGAAGTTCTCAAAAATGAAAGGTATCCTTGGTGATATAGGAGTGATGAAAATCCCTTTGAAACCTGATGCGAAGCCTGTAAAATGGTACCTTAATAGGCTGAACCCTAAGTATAAAGAAAAATTAAGGATGGAGCTAGATAAGATGCTCGCTGCAGGAATCAGGGAGGCTGTCAAAGAAATTATGTCGTGGTATAAGAATGTGTCGAAGGTCCCTATTGTGCCGAAGCTGAAGTTGGTGGCTATGACGAAGAAGAAAGATGTGTCGAAGCTTAACATTCGACCATTGAAAAACACCAGATTTGGCGGCGCCGGTACGTTAACTGCATTAATTTCCTATAATAATGAGATCCTAGGAAATCTAGCACCGTTTGGACAAGATCTCTGTCAGATTTGGTGTCTTCAATGCATATTTATGGTAGATCAGATCGATGGATTCTATAAGAAGAAACCCAGGCCTGTGGAAATTGCATTATGCATTTCCTTGAGTTTTACAATTGAGCCCATGACAGCTGATCACGAGCTTTAGGAATTAGTGAGAGAATTTGAACAGGGGGGTCTGTAGAACCTTTTCAGCCACCCACCTACCTCTACACCCCACGAAGAGACTCCCCCAGCACCACCTCAACCAATGCAGACACGATCTACCAGGAAGAAATTTAAACCAGAAGTACGCTCTAAGCAGAACGAAGACAGACACAAGCAATCAGGGCAAACATCGGAGGATCCCAAGATGAATCCATTTGGTTTAGCAGAGATTCCACTAGAAGGGGATGAGAACATTGCACCGCAGCGTCCACCATATATTCATCCTATTCGACCAGGAGTTCAACCACCTCGACGGAACGCCAAGTTCACATTACGCACCCATTCGCTGCCACAGGATGTGCAGTTGGTTGGAACAATGACATGGAAAGTAGACCGGCTCAAGTACGCCGACCACGATACAAATGATCATGGAAAATTTCCACAATTCACACCTGGGACATACTTACACTTTGTCCACTATCTGAAGACTGGAGCGACATTGCTGGAAGTGAAACAGTGGGCCGTTGTCTTGGATAAAGTTGGTTTGTTGAAGATGCTCGACGTTCCCCACTTTGGTCGCAGCACACAGGTGACCATAGTGGTCAAGCAGCTCTTGGCATTGGTGCATGATGGGAACCTATGGATAGGAGACCAGCAGATCCCTATTACTGGAGAACTGATTCATAAGATCATGGGCTTTCCAAAGGAAGGGCCTGACCTTGGAATCGAATTTCTTTCAAAACACAAAGATACAAAGTTGGCACAGAGCATGAAGGATCGTTTCGGCCTGACAAAAGTGAAGCGAGGGTATCAGAATTCGACAATTGGGCACCAGAACATTCGATTCACAGTTGAGCTCTTAGCATGCAAGCTAATGTGGAAGTGCAGACCAAATGAAGTGCCTACCCCGATTGTCACTATTGCTGCGAACTATGCCGAAGGCTACAGTTACAACTGGGCAGCGTACATTGCGAAGGAATTCCTTGAAGATGCTCGCGACGCGCAAGAGAAAGGTAGACCCTTTCACTACTCATGGTTGATAGTCCTTATCGCACTAGTAGGATGGAAAGAACCTATCGAGGCGCAGTTTGTTGTTGTGCCTCCGAACATGCCTAGTGCAACAAGGTACGCATCTCTGTGGGTGTCGTAGGATAAAACCTTACAGCAGATGATGAACTATGTGTTCGCCTTTTCCTCAATGAGTATCTCATATGAGATTTTGAAGACACCATGGCTCAGTAATGAGCTATTCTCTCAGTATGATGGAGTGGCCAACTTCAAGGCCGACATGCACAATGTCTTCATTCAGGCTCGTGCAAATAAGAAACATGCATGCTGGAAGTTTCCATATGTGGTGACCACAGAAGAAATCCTCGTAGTATTTCAGCAATGGCTGGATGAATGGATGAAGGACGCAGGGACAAAGCCCAACATTCCAGTCCATCCAGTCACCAATATGGGCGCAGGCCCTAGTTAGACGCAGTAGCAAGACACACTAGAGGACAGTACAGAACAAAGTGAGTCGCAGCAGAGTGAAGGCAATCAGGGTGCAGATAGCGGAGATGATGAGGAAGGAGAAGAATCAGTCAAGACCATCTCAGACCCTCATCTCCTAGACAAGTGCAAGTCTCCAGAAGCAGAAGAAGTGACCCAGCCTCAGCCCAGAAATAAAGCATGTTAGGGTTAACCTTGACTCGGGATTAAGTCAAAGGTGGTTTAGGTCTTGCACATGGTTTGGGAACATGGTTTGTTGTAGCCCATGGTATTGTCCCATGGTATTGCATGTGATTAATCCTTTATAAGGCTTGAGGAGGCTCCATTGTATACAGGCCTAGAGGTGAGCGGTGGCTAGCTCATTTGGCCCAGATGGCCGGTTTTGTCCATGTAATGAAGATCTTCATTGGTGCTAGTTTTCCCCACATGGGGTTTCCAGGGTATATTGTGTGTCTATCTTGAATGTTGCTTGGTGTGTTTATTTCTCGCTCATTATTATGTTAATGTTGCTCGTTTTAAACCTAACAACTGGTATCAGAGCCATGGTTTGGCTTGGTTATGCTCGTTGGTGTTTCTATGTTAAATCAAATTGTGGGGTGCATGTTCGGTGGTAACCGACACCCTAGCAGTAATTTTTGGGTCCATGTGAAACTTAGCCATAGGCAAGTTTGGATTTATCTAGATGCTAAAAGCATAAGGTATCCCTCTTCTGCACAAAGAAGGGACGTTGCATCAAGTGTGGAATGAACCACTAGGTAGATACGAGGGTGGCAGGTGTACTCGTAGCCTAGCTTGATGTAGATCGGAGAGGTTGAGTCTTCGACTGCAAGAGAAATGTGAGATGGTTTAATCTCAGTTTTGGGACCAAGATTGATGAGCCATGTATGTGAAGAGAATTCCTAGAGAACTGGTGGTTACAGCGGCCGATGACCCATGTAATCCGGTAGATGGATTTTTCTTTATATGGACATCAATGATAGAATTTGGATGTAGGTACAAAGGGAGCATGGCAAAAGACGAGCAAGGAAGCGAGCATGGAAAGCGAGAGGATGAAGCAACGGATGGTGATGGTGTAGTCACCATGAAGGCACATGAAAAAAAAAATGTAATGGAGCGGTTTGCATGTAAATGGGCATATGGCTGTAAGACCTGGTAAGGCATGCATACCCCTAGTAACTCACTGGTAAAGTCAGGAGATAGACCTAGGTGATTGGGGGGTGTATGTAAGATTCCTCGATCAATATTTGAGGGGAGTTGGTGATTACTCCAAGTCAAATTTAAAGGGGGGATTGTTAGGGTTAACCTTGACTCGGGATTAAGTCAAAGGTGGTTTAGGTCTTGCACATGGTTTCGGCACATGGTTTGTTGTAGCCCATGGTACTATCCCATGGTATTGCATGTGATTGAGCCTTAATAAGGCTTGAGGAGGATCCATTGTATACAGGCCTAGAGGTGAGCAGTGACTAGCTCACTTGGCCCGGATGGCCGGTTTTGGCCATGTAATGAAGATCTTCATTGGTGCTGGTTTTCCCTGCATGGGGTTTACAGGGTATATTGTGTGTCTATATGTGGTTGCTTGTTTTAATGTTTATTTCTCACTCATTATTATATTGTGTTGCTCGTTTAACCTAACAATGTGAAGGCCTCAAAGGGAAAAAATATTGTCGAATAGCCCACCGTGACAATGGAAGAGCTTGATCAAGCTTTGACAAAGTCTATGGAAGTACTAACTAACAAATTGTCATAGTTTGCAGCTACGCACCTTGATGCCACCTCCAGCATAGCGAATCGAATCTCAGAGCTGAAGGAGTTAGCAAAAAAATCAGTGACTGGCGCTGCAGCAAGCAGTGTCCGAGCGAGCACGTAGCCAGACACAAGGCAATGGCCAGCCAGAGATAACAAAGGACAAGTATCAAGTGCGGCCCTCATAATCATGGACGCAGCATCTCGCTCACAGATGAGCATGACAGTTGGGATAGACTACACCAAGCTGTCCATGACGGAGCTGCATCTTTGTCAGCTGGCCATCATGAAGGAGATTCAAGCACGAGACAATTACTCACACATGCAGCTACAAAATGCCAAAGGGAGAGTGAGAGCCTCGCAGCACAGCTGAGGGAAGAAGATAAGAGGAAGAAGGAAGCAGAAAGTAAGTAGGCCACACTGGCGCGAGTATTGGATGAGGCATGTCGAAGTCTCCTTGACTTCAACATACAGGCCGAAGAAGAATTAGAGAGAAGGATAGTCAAGTTGAAAGACTATGCACAACAGTCCTGGAACCAGATAGAGACGATGAAAGCAGAGCATGAGGCTCAGATTGCGGAGCTTCAACTTCGTATCACTCCTGAGAGCCCACCAGAGATCAGGGAACAGCGTCGTATAGACATTCAGGCCTCAGCCACGAAGATCTCGGACCTTGCAAGTAGCGCAGCAAAACTGCTAGAGGAAAGCGTCAAGGCCTGGACAAACCTGCAGGACAATCCAGAAGTAGAAAAGCTGCAAGAGACCATCAAGTAGCGACATATAGAGTTGGATGTAGTGAAGATAGAAATTAAGACTCTGCCTCCCATGCAGAAGATGCTCAAAGTAAAACAAAGCAAGGAACTGTAATAGGAAATCGAGTCGTGCAAAATGAAAGAAACACTGTTGGAAAATTCTATGCAGCCCCTTATCGAAGAGGCCTTAGAGTTGAGCACTGCTACGGATAGCCAGCTCAAAGTTCTGAAGGACTATGATGCATTTGCACAAGAAAAGGCCAGCGAAGCATCAACAACAGCATTGCAGGAGTTGGTGGAGAAGGAGCAGGCAGTCGATGATATCATGAGCAGCCTCAACAAAGAGTTTACTATCTTCACCAACAAGATTCTCCCACCAGACAAGCAGCATAGTGTCCCGGGACGGGACACTGGTGAGTCTTAGGGGCCTGTTGGGGTGCGCGCCTTAACGGTCACTAATTTTGGTAACTCTGTGGTTTTTGTGGAAGCTTGTAAGCAAAGTTACGTGTCAAAATAGTCTTAGGGGTGTCGAGGTCGAGTCAAAGCCCTCTTTGTAGTAATTGTCGATAAATTTTGGTTTTAAGCCCATGATTTTGTAATAGTGCACTTGTATAAATAGGCACTCATGTAAAGATGGAAAGATCATCTAATGAAATGAGGATCAGGTGATGCGAAGTTAAGATCTATTTTTGGTTTTTAAGGTCAAGTCCTAGCTGTGTGTGTGGACGACCTCTGCAGCTGTGTGCGCAAAGGGTTTTTGTAAGGAAAGGAACTGCAGCTGTGTGCGCAAAAGGTTTTTAAGGAAAAGAACTATAGCTTAGTGCACAGCTTAGAGTTGTAAGAAAGGAACTGTAGCTAAGTGCGCAGTTAGACTTGAAGGACGGATATGCTGCTGAGTGCGCAGATCAGAACTATTGTTGTGGAAAAAGTTGAATAAAAGCACAATTTTGTGGACGTAGCCCCTACACTGGGGGTGAACCACATTATATCTTGTGTTGTGGGTATTTTGTGTTGTTTTTGTTATGGTTTTATTTTATGCATTGATAAGTAGATAATTGATAAAGTAAGATAACTATGAAATAATAACTTCGCTGTGAATTCCCAGTTAAGGATTAAGCAAGAAACGTTCTTTTATCTAACTGCGAAGTTGTTTAAGTGATTGTCGAAGCTCTATTTTGTATAATTAATTGTTGTTAAGGATAAAGGTACAGTAATATCCCTCTTCTGCTTTCAGAAACCTGGTTCTGCGGCACCCCATAGTTGTTTCGGGTGAGACTACAACCTGTTCGCAGGTTGTTGCCGAAGGGGCCAACACTGTGGGTCTTTTTGTTGGTGCGAAGTTAAAGTATAAACCATGGGTCTGCCCTATATCCCAACAAGAAGTCCATACTACAAGGACAAGATCAGAAACACACAGGAAGCGTTGATAAGCATTTTTTTGCAAAACAATATGTGATTTTAATTTATAAACGATTCCTTCACAGATTTCAAAAAAATTAATCTATATGTTTCCAACGGGTTGAAGTAAGAATGTTGGAGAAATAAAAATCGTGGACAAACGATATGATTCTAGGCACACACTCAGATTGTATGCAACATAATGATGGATCACGGTCAAATATGAATGAGTAATTCATATGTTTCTGATATTCAAATAGAAAAATGTATATGACAATAATTTGACAAAACCTATAACTTATGGTAGCTTCCAAAAATGCGTGAATGAAACAAAAGAAAAAATAAATTAAGAACCCTGTAAATAAATCCATGGAAGTGATTCTATTAAAGAATGATATTTTGTGTGTTATTTCATGTATTACTAATATTTATGATAAATATATTTATGATGCACAATGTTGTAGTTAACAGTCTTTGAACAGTTGTTGTAAAAGGAAGTGAGTAAAAGGGAAAGAGTTCCAAAGGAAATTGGTAACCATGAATGATTCCCAGGATCCCTATGAACATCATAAGGATGCCCTTGGGGGAAATATGTCAAAGGAATATGCTAATACAAAATCCAATCGGAGGAGAGAGAAGATCACTCCCCAAAATTTAATCAAAACAACAAAAAGTTTCAGTAAGAGGTTTAACAAGGATTAAGAAGAGCATAACCATATTAATTCTACCATCATTTAGAGCTTCATTGATATCCAGTAGAGAGATAATATTCGATATAATCTAAACAATGTTGTTCAAGAAAGAGTAAGTGTATAGATTCACACTAGAAAGAGGACTTTGAGGCCAAGAAATGGTTCTTCAAGCAAGGCATTTAATGTACCGTTGTCAAGATACTTTTCTAGCAGGTCATGTGATTCATAATACTCTCAAGTAATATCAAAGAATACTTCAAGTTGGTTTGAAAGAAGGAAACTTAAAGGGATATCTCAAGGAGAATTTAGGAAGGTGAGGCCTCCCACATTTGATGGAGAAAGTAAGAGAGGTCAAGAAGTAGAAGCATGGCTTCTTGGAATGAAGAAATATTTTTGAATTCATGATTACTCGGCAAATGAAAAGGCCAACATTCATATTTAGAAACCTCAATCGGTGAGCTTTGATTTGGTGGGAGCACCTCATGTAAGTAAAAGGGATTAAGGAGAGAAGGATCAGTTGGGATCTATTAAAAAATTATTTCAAGGAAAATTACCTATTTGCTATGTATTATGATAACAAAATAAAATAGTTGGATTAACTAAAATTGGGACAGAATGCAATGGAAAAGAATGTCCATAAATTTTTGGAATTGTTGAGGATGTAGATTACATCAAGGATGAAATAGTAAATATTCAAAGCTTCCTTATAAGTATTCCTTAAAGTTACATAGATAGGATTGAGTTTGTTTATTCAAACAGTCTTGATGAAGCCATCAAAA
The DNA here is from genome assembly GCA_001517045.1 of Pseudotsuga menziesii. Taxonomy (NCBI): domain Eukaryota; kingdom Viridiplantae; phylum Streptophyta; class Pinopsida; order Pinales; family Pinaceae; genus Pseudotsuga; species Pseudotsuga menziesii. The sequence continues at coordinate 188,531 of LPNX010243944.1, forward strand.
TGGAAATGAATTGTTATGAGCAAAGAAAAATAAAATCAAAAGTTCATCCAACATTTAAAGGAACGATAAAAGGAAAAAAGTGGATTCAAACATCCATTAAAAAATCAGCTAAAGAATTTCCAACAACAGAAGCTAGCATGAAGTGGAATTAGTCCAATAGTAGCAGCAAAAAAATGGTTGAAAGGACCACCTTAGTGTTTTGGATGTAGAGGGAACCACATGCTTAAAGATTGTCTACTTAAAATAGAGAACCCTCAAATCTTGCATAACCTAGAAGTAGTTACAGTGGAATATATGGAGAGGGAAACTCATTGAATTTATGTAGTGTTGTATAACCATCAGGAATAGTGACCAATCAGCGGTGGTGGAAGTTGAAGGTAAGATTGCTAATAAATATATATATATATTTTGATTGATCATGGATCTACTCATAGTTATGTTACTTCAAAAGTGGGTGAAATTTGTTCTCTTAGAAAAATGAAGAATAACAATCCTTGGCTAGTCCAATTAGCCACTGAAACAATAAATAACAGTAAGTGAAGTAGTAATGGAGTTCCCTATAGATTTGAATGGAATCTTCAAAAAAGTGAATTTGAATGTCCACCATTAGGATCTTATGATGCTATTATTGGTATGGAATAGTTGGAAAAGCGTAGGGCCTAGGTAGACTGCAACGAAAAGGTCCTTGAATGTATTGATGAAGAGGGAAGGTCGAGACTGGTGAAAGGAATTCCCAATCAAGTTTCAATAAGACAAACTTCAGCTTTACAGTTAGCAAAGTTTTACAAGAAAGGTTACCAACTATATGCAGCCCATATATCAGATCCACCAGAGGACAAAAGTTCAAAGATATAATATTATCAAGTGTTGGAAGAGTTCAAATATGTATTTCTAAATGAAGTACTAGGACTGCCACAAAAAATGGACAACGATTTACAATAATTGTTTTTCCAGGGGAAGTGCCAGTTTCTAAAACTCCTTATAGAATGAGGACGCCAAAATTAGTAGAGTTGAAAATGGAGCTACATGAATTAATGGAAAAAATTACATTATCCCAATTGTGTCTCCTTAGGGAGAACCAATTCTATTTGTCAAGAATAAAAATGGGAATTTAAGGCTATGTATTGATTACAGATATCTAAATAAAGTGACATTCAAGAAAAAGTACCCATTTCCCAAATTGATGATTTGTTTGATCAAATGAAGGGATCCAAAATGTATTTGAAAATTGACTTGATATGTAGTTATTAAGTACAAATAATAGAAGAAGATATTCACAAGACAACTTTCTGGACAAGATATGACCATTATGAGTTCACGGTGTTGTTATTTGGTCTCACCAATGCACCCACCATGTGTTTCATCAATATCATTTGTTGAGCCCCATTTTGTCACATTTTTGAGCTCAAAACCTTATGTATTAATGAATATTTTGTTATCTTTTGGCGTCTTTTGCATCATACAAATTACCATTCAGCTTCAGGTATGATCTTATTTTGGATTTATTTAAGATTGATTCATTCTTGATTATTTTACTATTTTAATGAGTAAATTTGATGTTAATTGATGTGATTTCTAACAAATGCATTCGTTAATTGCAGAGCATACTTTTTGGGCAAGCTTGACACACAGACACACATTCGGCTAGATATGTACATAGCATGTCCAGCTCATCATTTAGCTCACCAAAACAACCGCACATTGGAACTAATTGATTCTCTAGCATTTAAGTATGGAGCGACCTGTAAACTGCTTGTTGTCCACATGTCGAAGTGTTAGCACAAGCCTTGTTCTAGAAGGTTTCCAGCAAACCTCTCTTATTGACATTACGCCACTAGTTCACACTAAAGAAGGGAATCCTGTACGCCACCTCATTCCTGATGGAAACCAACTCGCGATAAGGGAGGAAAAATGATTGTGTGTTGGCATTGGAGCAACGGATTGTAATAATGGTTGAATCATCTCAAAGAGTAGTCAACCACTAAAGGGTCGACTTGCTCGCTTTCTCAAAACTCTATATAAGAACGCTTGTATGCGAAAAGGAAGTTAGTAGTAGTTTTTAGCTCAGCAAGTTTTTATTAGACTTTGTAATACTCGTTTATTATTTTTAATGGAAGTCCTGTTACACTGTCTACGATCGTGTTCCATTAACGTTTAGTAGTTTGTGACTCTATTTGCTGGTAGGGCGCCCCGCCAATCAGAGTTTTATATTTTTGTATAGTCTCTATCATTTCCCTTCTTTGTAATTAGTATAGCTTTGCTCATATATTGTTTATTTAATTCTATTCTTGTAATCATTTATATTATTTCCTGTACCTTAGATTTCATTTCAATATTATGATGCTTATCTTGTAATTGTTTATATTATTTCTTGTAGCTTAGATTTCATTTCAATATTATGATGTTTATATAGTCTTTCATTTTAAGTTAGCAACCGGTTGCATATAGACTAGATTGTAATTCCTTTTGATGCATTTCCAATTCATTGTTTGATTTAATGTTAATAAAGTAAACTGCTTCAATACTGTAGAATTTAATCATAATTAGTTTCAATTCTGCTAATTCTTATTATGTTCTGAATTTATTTAATTTCCAATTTCCTTTCAAATTGAAATAGGTAGTGATGTTTTTAAATTATGAATTGTATATGAATTAACTTGTAGAGTAAATGTACTTGTTAAATAGGTTTAAATTCATGTATTTACATTCTAGTTATTACATGCATGAGTCAATTGGCCCGAGGTCATCTAGATTAATCATTTTTCGAAGTTTTAAATGGTTTTGTATACAGACTGTCATATAGACAGTGTTTTTGGTCTGTTATATAGACTCTCATTTCAACCTGTTGTCCAGCCTTTCATCCAGTCCTTGGCATATTTTATATAGTTTAAGTCTATTTTCTTCAGTTTCTTGAGTATGTTTTGATTAGAATAGTTAGACAGTGATTATATTTCCTTTTAAGAGTCTGTGATCAAATTATCCAGAGTACTTATTAAGTCTTTATTTATTTCCACCATATGATTATGTCTTGTAATATTAGCTTGAATTGATCTCATTTCTTTATATGTGATTCAGGGTTAGTTATATTAATAATTTGGTAGATATTGTTGATAGGTTATAGTTGTTCTTTTTAGTTAGATGGTTACTAAACAAGAATTAATATCATCTCTATTAGGTTTTATGTTTGTTTATAAGTTAGGTCCTCTCCTTTTCATTTCCGTTTTGTCTTTTGTTAGTTGTTCATGATATAAAGAACCATGTTTACCATTACTTGTAAGTGGACATTTCTTAGTTTGCATAGTTTTGTAGAGGTAAAGTTAGACTTGATTCCCTTTAGTTTCTATACCTCATTTGAAAGCCATTTTGAGTCTCCTTCTACCCCTGTCCCAGTCACTGCAAATGCTTATCCCCAAAACAACCCAGGAGAGTGGAATTAGTCTGAGTTGCCATGTATATCCTTAGTTATATATCCTAGTTGCTGTAATTTTTTAAATCCTCCTTTGTATAGTTAGCTTTCAAAGTTGTTTAAAGTAGTAGAATAGATCCTAAGGGATAGTTTATTATTATAAGTTTATCTTGTTTTTATTTTCATCTCTCCAATAAGTATGTATAAAGTAGAGTAATATAACTGGATACTACACTAGTCTAGTCCTCCTCCCTAGTTTAATCTTTATAACCGTTGAATTCTTAGGAGTCTGACTCTGTTTCTTATTTTTGAAATATCTTTTGATCTACATGTTTGTTAAAATATTTCCACGACATCTTAGGAATCCTTCTTCCTTCTCATATATTTTGTAGCAACTCCAAGCTTACAAACCCCAGTCGATAATTAAATATTAGGTAAATTATTCAAGACTATATTTTTCCCAACATTTTGGTGTCGTTGCCGGGGAGTTGTTCCGTAAGGTAGAAAAATAGAAATTACTTATGAAGTTTAGTGATAGGTTGGTGGTGGGGGAGCGGTAAGACAAGAGGTAAGAAATCACGCATCTGTTATAACAGGCACCCCCAAACCCAGCAGTAGCAGTAGTCTAGGTTTTCCTTTAGTCTATTTTTTCATGAACAGAGTCTAGGTAGATAAGGATAGATATGTTTCCTTTACATTACACAGCAAGGGGAAGGGCTGGAAACCATAAGACGCAAAGATGAATTCACTACAGAATTTCCATAGTGTGACAGCTTGACGCATCCACTTTAGTGGGTTGCCCCAAATCCCGGTTGCTCCTTTTTTCATACAAGTGTGTTTACTTTATGCAAAGCTTGATTTATTCCTCTTAAGTGTGTTTAGAGTAGATAGTAAAATTTTGTTTAAATTTTAAATTAACTATTACAGGGACATAACTCCCCCCATTCACTCAGTGGAAAGATACCAAAAGACACATATAGGAAGTCATCTTCCTGGAGACCTAAGGGGACTCTCTTAAGAGGTCTTATCAGGGAAGTCATGGACGATACTTCGACAGGGAAATTTGAGGATCTCATTCTTGAAAAAAATTCTAGGGATCGGTTATTAAAAACCTCTAAGCATCCCAATACAACTTCTTCTCAAGTAGGAGACCTGAACTCTGTTGAGTTTGTTGACCCTGTCCAAGTAAAAGCACTCCTCAACAACTCTGTAACTTCACAAATTGAAACATCCGAAGTAGAGTCTACTTCTCCTATAGGGTCCAATAGGAGCATGGCCAATGGGAGGAAGATATCCCCTGAAAAATAATACTGGGACACCTCAGTCTCACCTTAGAAAAATCCTCCTTTCAGCAACCCAACTAACACAAAGAAATAGAAAGAAGATTCAGCCGCAAGGACCATCTTCTGTTCAAAATGTAAAAATAAACATCTCCCACAAGAATGTCCATTTAAAATTTCCACATTTCATATTTGTACAAGACATCATCTTTTGCCTCAAGGGACCAGGGTGAACCTTACTAGAATAGAAGCTGATCCCCCCCCCCCCCCCCCCCCCCCCCCCCCCCCCCCCCCC